>JAVTVY010036849.1:0-17361 GCA_036873755.1 Hanleya hanleyi | reverse complement strand
ACCTTGCATAGTCTTTCGGTAGCAGGATTAGATTTATTTTTATTTTTGTATCTACCCACTTCACATTCAAGATAGCGAGTACTCAATTTCATACACATGTACGTTAATTGTTTGTAGGTAGGGAGAGAACGCAATTTTTGACTTAATTTTGCTACAAGTTCGTAATTTCGCATCAGTTGGAGTAGTAATACTACGAAGAATACACATCAAAGGCAGATGTCAACATCTCTTTAACCTCTAGAATAGCAGAATTCGAGTGAATATATGACTCATCTGATATTGTTGGGGGAGAGGGAGACTCGGTGAGCTTGCTTATATATTGATGGGGCTGGTGCCCTATGACATTTTCATAAGGCCTACTAATCAGTCGTCATGTGAGCAATTCATCGCAGTTTGTTCAGGTAGAATTTGAGGGCGAATGAGATGCATACTGCACTGTCTGTATGCTTCTTCTTTGTATACTTGCAGCTCTGTGCAGTAAGCGACTCCAAAGTAATTGAAACGAAATATCAGAGCGTCCTTACTGTTCTTGATAACTGGAAATCTCATGCCATGAGGGATATCGCTAACGGTCGTGACTGTCTTCTGAAACAGACCAGAGCAGAAATGGTGAAGCTTCAGTCGCTGGTTACACAGATGAATGCTGATGTGCAAACAACAACAGAAAGTCTTGGGAACGAAGATGCTGTAACATTTCTGATGGTAAGAGATATTATTTGTATCTTAGATATCGCCAACCGTCATATGTGAAAAGAAGTCGCTGCAGTTAGTGGATTATATATATACCCTTTGTGAATGCTGAAAGTTTCATTTGAACGAATCCATGTTTTGTTTAGAAGGAAAGGTAATATGAATGGGTTGACTCATCTCTTCACGGTGAAAATTCAAAATACGGACATTCATTGTTTTCTCCCTCAAAATAATATCTGTTCGTGTTATTGCAAGAAAATTATATTTATATTCACAAACACAACACACTGAAGGAAAAATCCATCCAAAGCAAACACCTATTTTCTTTGGGAAAGATGGGTGATAGGGATTTTACGATGATATGCAGGCTGTTTCTTTGTATTTAGCTAATATTTATATTATTCAATTTCGCATGCAACCATATAGCCAAAGAGGGGATACTTCGAATTTCGTTGGAGTGTAGATTTTTTGTCCCTCTGCCCCGCGATCAGAAAGTTAATACTAATGCGTGACTATAACTTACCAACGTTTCGATATTTACTTCATCAAGCCTAATGCCTGTTCCTTGAGACATATAACTTCATCTGTCAATAAATCGAATTTGTCAAAGAATGACCATATTTGGACTTGAGACATGCTACCTTCTGGTATATTGTTAACTGTATCATATTAAATTCCGATGTCATTATTACTAGGATTGTCCAACAAAAATGCCCCATTTTTTTTAAATAGAGAGAGGTAACTACTTCATGTTACCGTTCGTAACGTCCAATCAGTATACATTTCGCGAAGTCATATGCATTATTTCTCTCTTTTGCAGGATGCTGAGGAAATAATGAAGAGGTATTTATATAATGTTCCCAAGTCAGCTGGCACTGATGACACACCGAGGCTGTCATCATTCTTCCTATACAATCTCGGGTAGTCTTGCTGGCATCTTTGTAAATTTTCTCTTAATTTAACCGGGGGTGGGTGTGATCTATCCTAAACGAAGAAAATATTAAAATTTAGCATCCAAGAAATATACTTTATGTGAAGTAAACATATTGGCAACATATTTACTACAATGCAAACCAGGTTTAGTTTTCAAGAAGTTGATATTTAAGCTTTGAATCAATTAGCGACGAGGATTGGTGCGTTTAAATATTGATGGTAATTTCATTCTCATGGTCCTGTTGTTATGATGTCATGGTAGGCACGGTCAGATCGATAAAAGGTTATATATAGTTTTACCTGTTGGTTCCTTGTCTGGTGGCGAACATAAGATGTTTTAGTAAATAATCTCCTGGAAGGGAATTCGGATTAAGTTTGTGTGCTACAAGATAGTTGGGGTCAGAAGGTAGCAAGCGTATGGATTCAGCAAGACTCACAGGAAAGTAAATAAGGGTTATAAAACAAAACAAAACATTGTTGCAGAAACTTATAAAACAGGGCTATTCCACCAAGCGCCTCCACTCAAAGTTTCTCAAATTTGGCGATACATATCGCATGCTGATAAAAATATACGAACGTAGCGTGCAAGATCTATGGCGCTACGTTTCGTAACTTGTGTCCAATTCCGCTTAACCCGGGGCCGTATGAATCCATGTACTTCAAGATCCTCATGGTACTCATATGAACAGTCACAATCAAAGCGTGACTGAGATACATCATTCTTTAGATGACGACTTTACAACGAATATTATGGATTAAGAATACTGATCAGCGATACGGATTTGATATTTTTGGAACATTATGATGTCTTGCCGGCATCATTGAAAACTGTTGACCGCTTCTCTCTTGCAGGAAACAAGCTTTTGTTTTGGTATACTATGATTGTCTTTTTGAATTTGGTGCTAATACTGTTATATGGAATATGAGATAGGTCTTTGGATTATGGACGCGGATATTCTCTAATGGACGACGGCTGGATTATGAATGACGGACTAGACGCTTGTAATTTCTGGTTTGACAGTAATAATGATTATCACAGACTATGTTTACGATCGCTATGGAATATATCATTCAGTTCCGAGAAATTTGAAATTTTGCTCTCTTCTCCGGATAAGGCAAGATAAATGTTACTGACGAAGATATAGTCTTTCCAGATCAGCAGTACAGTCAACATACATACATGAACACGATCACATTTATTACAATTATGTATACGGTACTGTACTGGGAAACGGACACTCACTGTAATCTTAGTTAGACCCTCGCACAAGAACAAATATATCTTCCCCTGTGAATCAACAGTCTCTTAGATCAGTTCTCCAGTACAAGAACCTGTTAACTGCACTATTTACACTAACGTTCTTGCCTACATTTGTATGTGCATCCCCCGTAGCTAATTTGTTCTATCTGTAACCGATGTGCACTGATTTTGTGTTTAAATGAAACGCTTCTCATTTTCCTTCTATTGGTCAAAATATCAATACAGCTTGATCTACAGAATATGAGAATCACTTCATGAGTTTCGATATCTTCCAGTCGACGTATAAAATTGTCCCGATCAGGTTTCATAATATTACCTTGTTTATGAAAAAAAATAGCCAAATTCACAGGAGTTCAACGGCTAACAGAGAAATGCTGTCCAGCTGTTACAGATAAACGTATTAGAATGTACGTCAAACACAAAACCCGTGAGCTCTGATTATCCAATGTGGGTCAAAAATTGTAGCAGACGCCTAAAGATATCATGTAACTCTCTTTAGATTACAGGTGTAGATATTGAAACCTATCGGAAACTGACATAGTTATGTAGACCACAAACGCGTTCAGTGGTCCTGGTATTATGAGAGATGCAAACATATTTTCAAATAGTTTATCAAGTCGTTATTAAGTGATGGTTTCAGTTTGAAGCAAGCAGCCAGAGGATGCTAGGTCCCCCGCCAAAATGGCAGCAATATTTATAAGCGCTGTCGGTTTCAGAAGATATTCATGAGGATGGCAACAGCTACTTCACAGGCGTAAGAAGCAGAGGGGTCTTTCCAATTCCGAATGGCTGACTGAATGTTGATTGCTACTGTAATATATTTTCTTTACCATGTAGCATGAAAATTATGTAACCGAAATGCAACCCCAAGAGACAACTCATGGCATATTATCTGCAAACTAAATTTGACAAGAATATGAAGGCATCCCCAACCTATTGCCCAGAAACCAAATTTAGACTTTGCCACAAGGAGTCACCACCTGTAGGTGCAAGCAGGCAAAACACAATCCCAAATGACATTTCATGTCATGGTATCGGCATATGAACTTTGAGACTCTGAAGAGGGGTCCTCAAGTTATTGCCGGTACTAGATGCCCACCGGTGTTCATGTTATTTGGGGCGGGTCACATATGAATACAAAATTTGAGAATAATCTGATGAGCAGTTGCCAAATTATTGCCCGGAAACAAATTTTTCCACCAGGAGACGCCACCTGTAGGCAGAAGCGGGGAAAATACAATCCCAAGGAACATGGTATCGTGGGGACATCTGCATACCAAATTTGAGAAGAATCCGATGAGGGTCCTCAAGTTATTGCCCAGAAACCAAATTTAGATTTTGACACCAGGTGACGCCACCTCTAGGCGCAAGTCAGTGAAATGCATCATCAAGCGACATCTTATGTCACGGTACATTCAGATGCCAAATGCAGATGCCAAATTTCGGAGGAATCCGACAAAGCATTTAGAAGTTATTGCTTACGAAGTATTTGCACGGACATGTCCGTGCATGCACGCACAAATAGAAGCAAGACCCCAGTGGCGCCACCTACAGGCGGATCTTGCTGAAACGTAATACCAAGAGACGTCTTGTCGCAAAGAATGCAGATGCCAAATTTCGGAGGAATCCGACAAAGCATTTAGAAGTTATTGCTTACGAAGAATTTGCACGGACATGTCCGTGCATGCACGGACAAATAGAAGCAAGACCCCAGTGGCGCCACCCACAGGCGGATCTTGCTGAAACGTAATACCAAGAGACGTCTTGTCGCAAAGAATGCAGATGCCAAATTTCGGAGGAATCCGACAAAGCATTTAGAAGTTATTGCTTACGAAGTATTTGCACGGACATGTCCGTGCATGCACGGACACATAGAAGCAAGAACCATTTTAAAGTTCCCGGCCGCGTTGCGGCGGGGGACAATAAGGCTCTAGACCTTTACTTTCAACTTTCCAATGGCGAGGTAAAATTGGTTTGTCTGTTGAAATAGTCTTATTGATGTTTGCTTGAAATTTTATGATTATCGTGTCTTATAAATTAATATTTTATGAAGGAATTTCCATATTGGAGTTTTAATGAACGACGATTGCCCAATGAAATTCGGATCTGATGCAATATATTCAACAATATTTATACATTTGCAAGCAAAAGGAATCAGCTTATTAAGTTTTCAATTTTAGCGCTCGTACAATTATGATCCTCTTGTATATGTTTAACCTATTAACTTATGTTTAACTTATTTTAACATCACAGCCTTTTCCTGTATTACATGACGGTTTATTCATCATTTTATATTGATCGTTTCTGTTCTCAACTGACAATAACTGGTATAAGACGCATACATGTAGGGAAGGGCGTATGGTGCCAGTAAACCCACGTTAGCTCAAACGTCGTTGTATGTGGTGTTTGGTGTCGTCATTGTTCTTGAAGCTTTGTCCATAATAAGTTTAGATGCTTTGAGTTTTCCTTGTGCAATGAAGATACATTAACGGCTTTATACATGAAAAGGAGTTGCCAAGCTCGGTTTAGTCTATTTGTGGAATGCAAGACAGGTTTATGGATAATTCAGCCTTTACTCCCAGAAACATAACACATCCGTGCAGGAAAAACACCAGATGTTGGTGGCCAGTCTGCTTACAATTATGCAAGGTAAAGAACTAAGGATCTGTAAATCGGATGCTAATGTTGATGGATTTCCTTTCAGTCCATTATGATTGAACCATAATCTATCATCCCAGGTACTAACATTTGAAGAATATTGCCATCAGTTTGGAAACAGTAAATACGGTACTGATGTCAATATGTGTTTTCTACATCATTTTAATGCAAATGGAACTCGTGTTTATATAACAGTGGGGCAATTTCCCAATTTATGACTCCAGTTTATTTCATTATCGCGTCGCAGTGGAGTTCAATTACTTTAGATAAATATGAAGTTAATATCCAGTGTCAGTTGTAACCATTTTTAAAGGACCACGCGTGATTTAGCGAGGATTCGGACCAATGCAGTTTATGGACCAAAATTAAATATCACGTATGAACTATTTTTTTCATTTAACTTACAAGTGTATTATCTTGTCATATGGTGTGGTTACTTTCAGGTCCTGTGTTTTAGGGTTCTCGAACAGCTTTTTGAGATAATGGGTTTGTGCAAAATTGTCTGTTTCAAGGTGGAAATACCCTTTTCTCTATGTAATCGTATACAGCCAGTACAGCGCGGTATTCGGTAGCAAATAGTTATTGACACATTTTCTTCGTTATCAACTGGCTCCATATGTTTCATCTCGAAATAGACGATTTTATACAAGACCTACTTCAAAACCCTAAGATCCAAGATTAAGATTACTGAAAATTACTCGACGGAGGCGACAAGATAATATAATGCTGGCTAACTGAACAATTTCTTTCGTACGTACTTCTAAAATCCGATTTTACATAACATTAAATATTAATCTGTCATTTCTCGTGTTAGTCTTAAAGAACGAATCGAAGGAAAGGTGACGACCCTGGAACTGTTTAAGTCCCAACATGATGATATAAGAAGACGCCACGAAGAGCAGCCAATCAGACAGACTGATGTACATTTGGCAAATGCAGGGCTTCTTAAGAAAGATGGTTCATTGGAGTATCGATTTGGCGAACAAACCCTGCTATGTAAGTAGTGATTAAACAGTCAACCAAATTTTTATGCACTTTGGTACTGAGATAAAGAGCTTTATCACGTAGAAACAAACTTTAACTGCCTTATATGTCAACATTATGATGAGGAGCTCATATGACCAATACCTTATTTGAACAGCGTGAGACGAGAGGGGTGGAAGTAATCTTCTATCAGCCATATCCACGGATTAAGAAAAATTGTTCAAGATGACAGAACTTTTAACTATTAAGCTTGCAAAGAAATATCAGTAATAATATGTTAGGAATCAGACCCCTAAAAACAGTCCTGATCCGTGTCAAATCCAATTAATCGAGTCGCTTTCTCGATGCCTTCGTGATCGGTCGCGAAATTCGGTTGAAATCAAGAGAGCGTAACCAGAATCCCTGGCGACATCTCATGGTTTCCTTCTGGTTCTATCTCGATCGAAACGTCTCGGTTTTCGAGATGGATAAGTACTCGATCGGTAATCTCGAATGGGGTCCCGTTTTCTACACGTCTGTGTCTTGTTGTTATTAATTTGACCGTTTCGTAGCTTTTCAGGCGATGAGAGTGTTGTGCGGGTACCATAGTTTCGGGCCGCTCGAACATCGCGGCCCAAAATAGAATCCCGAAAACAGATGTTGTTTTAACCATTTTTCTCATGTTATTTAATGTTTAAAGTATATTCATGTCTAAATGCTTGCCTACATCCAGCTGAAAGAAGACCTTCGCTTATCTTTTGTGGATATATGATTGAATGATCTTGGTGATGTATCAAATGCATAACAAGTTCGAACGTAGAGATTATATCAATATGTGTATCAATACCAATATTGGAAGATATTTTGTTTGTCATTTAGAAAGTGATCGTACATGTATCACAGTATTTTCGTTATTTTTAGGATTACACTCTCTTATCGGTATAGCACCGATTTTGATGCAGAAATTTGGTCGAGCCCTGAGCGGGATTCGAGTAAGCGACTGGCATATTAAGGCACCTAATCGCCAGCACTAAATGTCCAACGGGACTCCCACTA
Organism: Hanleya hanleyi; assembly: GCA_036873755.1. Taxonomy (NCBI): domain Eukaryota; kingdom Metazoa; phylum Mollusca; class Polyplacophora; order Lepidopleurida; family Hanleyidae; genus Hanleya; species Hanleya hanleyi. The sequence goes on along the minus strand of JAVTVY010036849.1, from coordinate 9,800 downwards.
AAATAGGAGGTAGCAGAGCGGTAGTCATGAAAGCGAACATACAATACCCCTCTGATGGTCGTAATGACACAGCTCCCATAGCTGAACACATAGGAAGATATTTGTTTCTCATTTAGAAAGTGATCGTGTAACAGTATTTTCGTTATTTTGGGATTACACTCTCTCAGTAGGGCACCGATTCTAATGCAGAAAATGGGACGAGTTGCTTAAAGAAAAACTAAAGTAACGTTGTTGACGTGAATTGATAATATACTCACGTGTTATTATTTATTGCTGATTTCCTATCTAACAAATTAACCAAATAATGAAAGTAGGTACAACCCAAATCAGAGTGTAATCACGCTTTGGACCAAGGTCACTTATTTTTTACTATCTACTACATCGCGTGTTGTCTCTGAGAAAGCCTGATTGGGAATGCTCAAACATTCCAATCTAGCATTTATGTTTGATATTCCTCGTTTGGAATGAATTACCAGTCGTTTCTGGGGTCTTCAAAGCCACTATTTCTTGTTATATTTACCCGGAAAATCTCTGACGAAACAACGTACCATTATTTTCAATTTCAGCTACTATAAATAAACATGCAGCTTCGCAAAAAGATCGAGCCATTTAGGGTGGCACATCATTTGAGGTTGCACATCATTGGCAATGCACATCATTTAAAATAACAATACATTTATTAAGAAATATGATTTCTATATTAGTGATGTTGAGGTTGGATTGAAGGAGGAACTATATTATATAGCTTCCAATAAAGATTACATTTTTTTTCGAAAGTAAGCTTACACATCCCATTGCGTAGATCTGATGAATACATGTACATGTATAGTTAGGAACAATATGTGTGCAATTTGAGCACGTTCTTGGTGTAACTTTGTGTGATGATAAGTGAACAAAGCTAATAACAATGCAATAGTTGGAGTAAATCTATCATTTTCAGTATGCAATGGGACACCAGCACTGTGGTAAACCCTCACATTTGTATGCAAATAAAAGAATACAATGACAACTGTGTTCAATCATACTGTAATGCTCCATAATAATGTGCACTGGTAAAGACTGAGCCATCACAAAATGATTCAAACTCAGTTTTAATTAATATAGTAAGTTAAATGTGTGGACACAGATATGGTTGGACAAACGCTTTACGGTCAACCAGATTTGATAGCAAAATTAAAGGAAATGGCTTCCTTCATTTAAGGCGACACGAAATTAAAAACTAACAGGGGGGGGGGGGCGTTACTGCGGGATTCCCCCGCCGGTTATTTTGATATTGTACTTTTGAAATAAAATAATGTCACCAGACTTTTAGTAAATACTATAAAGGAATATACTGTAGGTGATTTGGTATGTAACGCCTGTATATACAATGTACACTGCATCTCATGCCTAATAACAGGTTAGTATCACATATAAGAGATATAAAATTAGAAATTGAAATATGAGGGTATGGAGTTGGGCAATGCATTGGATAAGTGTAGCATGATGTAAGCTTCAGGAAAATATGAGGATATGGGATCGAGCGAAGCTTAGTTTAGGTGATGGATGATGAGGTAAAGTGCCTCGAGGGTGGGGACATGCTTCCATGGAGAGCGCATGGGTTGAATAAGTGTAGGACCATGTAAGCTGTGGGAAAATATGATGGTATGGGGTCGGGCAATGCTTAGTTCAGAAGATATAGGGTGGGGCTCGGTGCCCCAGGGGTGGGGACATGCTCCCAGGGTTAGTGGATGGGTTGAATAAGTGTACAGGATGATCTGAGCTCCCAAACTATATGAGGGTATGCGGTCGGGCAAAGCTTACTTTAGGAGATATGGGGCGAGGTTCGGTGCCCCAGGGATGGGGACCTGCTCCCCGAAGGTAGTGGATGGGTTCAATAAGTGTAGTCAGATGTAAGCACTTGGAATAGGTGAGAGTCCGGAGGGTCGGGCTGACCTTAGTTTAAGAGACATAGGTGAGGCCTAGAAGCTGTGGACAGGAATTTCTAAGTCCAAAACTTTAACATTTACTTGATTCTGGGGTCCCAGGGGTGGGGACATGCTCCCTGAGGGTAATGGATAGGTTCAATATGTGTAGTCCGATGTAAGCATTTGAAATAGACGGGGGGCCGGGCTGGCCTTTAGGAGACATAGGTGAGGCCGAGAAGCTGTGGACAGGAATTTTCTAAGTCCAAAACTTTAACATTTACTTGGTCCTGTGGTCCCAGAGGTGGGGACATCCTCCCCGAGGGTAGTGGATGGGTTCAATATGTGTAGCCCGATGTAAGCATCTGAAATATGAGGGTTCGGCGGTCGGGCAGGTCTTCGGATCAAACTTTAACATTTACTTGTTCCTGAGGAAAAGAATTCTAAGTCCAAAACTTTAACATTTACTTGATCCTGCAGATAGACAGATAGACAGACGGACATCATTGTGGCACCTATATCGAGCTTTCCGCAGCTAAAGCTACGGGCTCGATAATTATTATCAGTAAAGATCTTCCATTCTGATATGCATTCAGACAAATATATGGAACGCTATTCTATTCTATGAATTTACTTCAATGGACCTATCTCAATTAAAGTGATTCAAATTCTGAAAGCAAGCTCGAAATAACTAGTTTTTACTGAATAATAGTGAGCCAGTTTATTTCTTTCCGTGATTAACGCGGAGAGAACTTGTGCGGTCAGAGCAAGTATACGACTACAGATTACAAGATAGTATTAAATGAATCATTTTCGATCTTATTCATTAGCCATGTTTTAATGCATATGAAATGACCGAAATCAATCTGGCTGTCACAGAGATGTATATATATTACGAACACAGACCTTTCGAATGGTTCAAACTTCATTTTGAGGCATTCCGATTCCATTCTCATTAGCAAGTCGAATTATTTCGAGGGGACGAAATAGGCTTGTGCTTTGACATAAAATCGGAAGAAAATCGGGACGCTATTTATTGGATTTACTAACTTATCTAGAAGCCGTTTCCATCGAATGAAAGTGACCCGCTATGCAACCTCTGCCGAAGCAGAGAATTGTTTTAAATTTGGTGCTGCCTCTGTTGTGACAAATATTCGAATGCCAGTGGTAGATGTGCTAGGTTTCGCTGCGAGTTATGTGAATATTCGGGTGCCAAAATGCGAAAAAGTATTATGTCAATTCTACGAGCGCGCATTATTCAAAATCTAAGTGGCGGACACCTGTTAAGATTTTTCAGATTGTAGCACTTGAATTGAAGTACTTCTTGCCGAAATATGGAAGTCTGGATTTAATTAGTGAATCGGCGAGGTACAATTATGTTAACATTTCCCTTCATGTAAAACTTTCTTTGGTCTGGGAGCCACTAGCCTTGCTTGACCCGCGAATGCTCGGATCACTTGGTGATGGAAATTGGACATTGGATAAAGCATACGACGCCCAGTTAGATATTTTGGTTGAATTATGAACTGTTTTAGTAAAATATAGAAACGTCCGTACATTATAAAGGCCGGAGACGGGGAAGGAATTTGCCGTTAGAAAGTTAGGCTATTTAGTGTGATTTGGCTACTGATTATACTCGCGATTGTTTTCTATATTTTATGGTTGTTTGTCGTCCAGAATACTCGCCACGATATGATATGCGATGGGATATGCTAAATTCTACCATACGAATTTAATTATTCGAGGCATTGTGGGATTCAGATCGCCAAGTGTCCCCTGCACAGGTCAGAATTACCAGATATAATGGTACGTTGGCCGCACGGGGTACCGTAGTGTTCTTAAAGTCCCTACGTCATCTCCAGGTCAAACGGCACAATTCTTTAATGCTTTAATCAGTCGTGTAGTATTTGATACTGATAGGAGGCCTCGTTAATAACGTTCCAGCTGCTGCATAAAGCCTGAGGCGATATTATATACACCTAGTTTTATCGGGATAATCCTCTGTCTTTAACGTTTCGCATGGATTAATGTGTATGTGTACATATTCAGTCGAACTCCAGAACATGAGATAAAAATCAGAATGGTCAGTGGTTGCCTTACGTGTCTTTGTCTGTGATAATCAAATACATGGCTTAGGTACGTTCGATCTCGGCTAATGGCGAGAAGAATGGCAGGGTTTACCCATTATTGGTGTAGATGGTACGGATTACAAGCGTCTAGTCCGTCATTCATAATCCAGCCGTCGTCCATTAGAGAATATCCGCGTCCATAATCCAAAGACCTATTCCATTTTCCACATAACAGTATTAGCACCAAATGGCATGCGCTCTTCTTGAGCTACAATCTTTAAGGTTTTATTTTAACAGAATTAAGATTTCTGTAAAACTATATTTATTTTACAGTTTTACGATTCCATTTTTTTTTTTTTTTTATAAAACCAAACTCGCACAACATAAGTTGTTTTGGGAGTACCATTGTAAAAAAAATCACAATAATTAATCAGAAGGTCTAAAGAGATCGTGCTGGAATATGGACGAATTTCAGAATCGTTCAACTAAATACTATTCGGGCTTTGATGATGGTTGCCTGTGAACTTGCTTGAGGAAGTCGAAAAGCGCTGTAGTTTGATTGATGTACATACCATGGAAACGTTGTAGCACGTCAACCGATTAGCGAATTTTTCACACTCTATGGCAAGTCAATAAGGATTTTCCAGGCCTAATATTAAGGTGATTGGGCTAAATTACCTCTCCCACTAGGCATCAGATGACCAAAACAAATAATAGTCCCGATCCTTTGACCCCCTTTAGGCAACCTCTGCCGGAGGAGACACTTGCTTTTAATTCTGCTCTGCCTCTGTTGCGACGAATAGTCGAAGGCCAGTTGGAGGTGTTGGATTATGATATGTGTTCCATTTCGCTGCGAATTTGACACCTGTCAAGATGTTTGTCAGGTTGTAGCACTTGACGAAGTCGAAATATGGAAGTCTATACTAATTTGGGAATCAGCGCGATACAATTACGCGAACATGCCAGTTCATTTCCACTTAAACTTCCAGTCAACCGAGGGTTAGCGGTCTGACAACGCTAAAGTGAGCTCTTATTGAAAACAATGAGGAAAATAACAAATGTGCCAATTATTCGAACAAGCCTAGAGAAATATATTAAGTTAGATTAACATTTAGACTAATACCAGGTTTGGTATATAACAATTGTATTTGATATCTTTAAGGAGGAAGAGGAAGCCACCGTTGATTAAACCGAATTTCCTCAATCCTTGTCGGTCTTTTGCTGATGGTTTGGAATAGGGTCGTCAAACTTCACCCTCATGTCAATCTACACGCGACGAAGACACCGGAATAAGAAATATTAAAATAATTTCATATTCACATTGATTCTATACTTAGTCAGTACACTAGTCAATTGAAATGCACAGCTGTGATGGACCAATTAAGTAAATAACCCCAAACTTCGGGTGCCAAACAATGCAACTAGAGCATTATTATCCATAAGTAGAGCCTTCAAATCAAAATATTATTCAAAACATTGTTAATATTAATTTTTCAGTTCATTTTCCCATCATTTTTAGATGAAATGTGCTTCATATTGGGCTAATGTCTCTCCAGTTGTTCTGTTTACCACTCTAAAATCAATTTAGTCGCAAGTTTTGAGTTAATATACCCTGTGGGCTTATTACAGCTTTACAGTTCAATTGACTATAATAAATTGAACTTTATTTTTTCTTAATTTTTTGTCTTTTGCAATGTTTGGGGTATATAGATAGACACATTGATGAAGTGTCATGAACATACTACAGGTCACTAAGAAGAAATTGGCAAAATCAGTATAGTCAACCGTGGTTGTCCTCTTCCTCTTTATTATCCCAGCTTACACATGTCCGGTGAAAACCCACTCGTTTGGGCTGCACTGCCCCTCTGTAAGCACTAGTGTGTAACGGTCTCGGATTCGACAAGTGAACTAGCCACAATACACCATAGTGTGTCCTCATTTAATTTCAAGTAACCCAGTGACTAGCGTGACTATTTATAGATGTTGCTAACCATCGATCTATTTAGAGCATTTCCGCAAAGTGGATGCTCTTACGTTTTCATGAGAAACGGCTCCGCGGGATCCGCCGCCGCCACGAATTTGAACGTGAATATCTCTGAAACCGTTAAATATTTTCGGGTCAGACTTGGTGTGCTATCTCCTTAGGCCTGGGAAATTTGTCTGGTTGTGTTTCGATACCCGCTGCTCACCACTAGGTGGCGTTGTAGTCAGAGCATATGTAAACCTTTCTGTGACGATTTCGTCTGATCGGTTTGTCTGATTTGTTTGACATTTTATTACAATGGTCTTGAAGGATAGTCAATGTGCTGAAATGGTTTTGGTGTAGCTGGCATAATTATAAAGGCAAGTTTTTTGTGTCTCAAAAAAAAAAGTTTTTTGTGAAATGAAAATTCACCAATTCGCTTGGAGAAATATTTAAAACTGTTCTATTCTAGGTTTCCAAGCATCAATATAGGATTGCCGACATGATAATTCCCTTTCGGGGCGAACCAAATTGCCATTTAAATGAAAAATCTCATTTATCTGACTTAACGTCAAAACCTTCATAACCATTATCATGATTACAGTTTTTTCCATTGAACGCTTATGGGCCATCTCCATAGGGCTTTAGATTTCACCCGCTTGTTTTTCGTGGCATTTCTTCATCACTAGGTGGCGCTATAGACAAGAATGCAGGTAAACCTGTGTAACATCATATCTTCTGAACAACGTGTTTGATTTCCATGAAATTTGGGTATAATGATCTTGCAAGACAGGCAAAGAACCGACAAGATTTTGGTGGTGGTGTCGAATCATGGAGACCCAATTTTGCATCTCAAAATAAGATTTTGTTTTCACAAAAATGGAAATTTGCTTCTTAATCAGGGAAAAGTAATTCTATTTTCTGAACATGAATATAACATTTCCAGTGTTATAATTCACATCCCTTGTAGGGCCAAATGGCCATTTTTTTAAATATATGAAATTCTCATGACTTAAGTCCAATATCTACATTCCCCAGGCCACATCTGAGGAGTTTGCTTCATCATATAGGTTCGTGATATTGTTCCTCAGTGGGTGGCACTATAGAGAGTAAACTTATTTAGCACAATTTATTGGTATGTCATCTGTTCATGAAGTTTGTTATTGTCAGACGGACGGAGGATTTCAAAGCACGAAGTTTTTTTATTGAAATTGAAGGGCCACCTCTCATACAGATTTTGCAGTTCATCTACATAATGCTTGATTTATATATATACATTCTTTTTTACAATTACTAATTTTATTAATATTATGCTTTAAAAATGGATTGAAAGGACATTGGTGCTGTTAGCGCTGGCAAAATCATGTGGCATAGGGTAAAGGCAGCTAAATGTATCTAAATCTAGGCTACATCAACCCCTGCTTACACACATAACTAAAATGCAGTCAGAGATAATATGTTGCCGTCAGTGTATCGTCAGTATGGAGAATTGCAAGGATTCAACTGGGCTTTAAGTCAGGCCATTTTGGTCAAATAGAAATACTGTAACACTGATATTCTGCTTTAGCTTTAAATCAGGCCTCATATTGTAGGCCTGTATGTTGACCATTCAGTTAATAAAACCTGTAATGGTTGACTTATTGTATAATGCACTTTACATAAGTGGACTAGTAGACAGCTTGTGTCAACAAAGTAAAGACTTCATTTCCGAATCATTGCTTCAAAGATTTTTGAAGTGGAACTTATACATAACTGCTATATGGCACATCCCACCTGGGAAATTTTTTCATGTATATGTAATTGAATTAATCCATTGGAACCACTGATGATTTTCCAATAATAGAGAAGAAAAGCAACTCCGAGTAGGGATGACAATTTCATTCTGTATATTTCGCTATTAGTTATAGCATCTTCAGCAGTGTATTGTGTATTGTCTTACTGATTAAAACAATTTTACACCTCAAGCCGATGCTCTAGGAAGCCTATTTGGACAGCAACAAGATTGGCAATTTTCCGAACAAAACATATAGAAGAATTAATTGCCGAAAAGAACAACAAAAAAGAAGATTTCCCGAAGAAGTGGGGTCCCCTGACAGACCTCGACACTTAACTAATATATATAGCGTAGAAAGATATTATAGGATCACCTTATGATGTTATTCATGATGTTTATAAGTATTTGTATGCAAGGAAATGACCTATATATTACACATTAAAATACCACACTACAGCATTCCATATTACAAACATCAAACCAAAGTTTCAAATCTACAAAAGGGTACTTATTTATTCTTCTCACAACCGTTTCCCTCTCTGTCACGTGAGGGTGTGGCGGAGAATGTGAAATCGTGACACCTAATGTAAGAATGAATGCCCAATGGTTCGTCCAGGGTAAAAAATTGTGATCCCTGGTCGGAGTTGCTTTTCTTCTCTATAATTGAAGTCAAATGGTTTGTTCCAAAATGAACTGAATCTTCCGTGTCATCTGTCTGTCTGATCAGGAGCCTAATTAATGAAATTGACTGACATTCACCTGTTTTATCGAGGTCAAATTTAGCATTAGCAATAATTTTTAAAGGAGGCAAGATGGGCTCTCCAAATTCATCATACTTGTGCAATTGCTGACTGACTAGAAGCCTATCCTAGTTGACTGAACCTATTTGCTCAAGGTTATATACTTTATATTATGATATAACATGAAATATAGCTAGGCATTCTAAATTGATACCACATAAGCAACTGATGATGGACCTGAACTCTATGAATATGACTGACGTTGACCTATTTCCTCAAGATCAAAAACTGTATGTTAACTCACATGTTAACTGCCAACATACACTCCAAATCTAACATTGTCATCATTTTGTTGCTGTGGTTGTCTTCCAGAACAATCTAGCGAATTTTGCATGTGTTCCAACAGCATCAGCTTTCAACAGTAATTTAAGGCCCTGCCACACTCACCCGCGATCCCGCTGGCGCTCCCACTGCGACCTGAAAAGAATGAAAGCGTGAGGCAAAGCGCAGTAAGGTCTCTGAGAACGATTTGGTGACGCAGTGGAAACTGTCAAGGACGGGAGAGGGTCGCCATTAGCTACCTTGAGCGCCAAACCTCGGCGCTTGTTTTGTGCATGCGCAAAACAAGCGCAGCGGGTCGGCGCTCTGACGAGAACGGTGTAATGACGCAGCGCAAAGCGAACTACATGAGCATATCGTGGACGTAGCAACAACGCATAGAAGGGACTTGGGGTCGCAGAAATCGTCCCCTGCGACTGGTGTGCGACTGTTGTACGCTAATTGGGCTCTCAATACGTGCCTCTTGCGTTCTTATTGCGCTGCTACTGCACTTCTACTACGCTTTGTACGCTCATTCTACGTCCACACTGCGCTGCCATTGAGACTATGACGCTCGGTATACGTCCAACGCGTTGTTCTGACGTTTGCAATAGGGTCACAGTGCGTTCTTATTACGATCCCACTTCCACTGACCCCCCACACATTTTGGTATAAATACAGCTCCATCGTCTATACACAATCAGTGTGCATCTGCTCTTGACCATGGCCGCAAGCAGAATGTGCGGACTTCTTGGTTTTTGGCCTGCTGAAAGTAGACTGATGCCCTGGTCGCAGGAGGCTCTATTTTTATACACGCCGCACATGCGCAATGAACGAGTTGCAAAGGTATTGAGAGCGTAGTGAGAGCGCAGCGGCAGCGACTTGGACGCACTGAGAGCACACAGAGCGCAGTGAGAGCGCATTGAGAGCGCACTGATGATCAAACTGGGAACGCATAGGGTCGCAGTGAGAGTAATAAGCGAGTCAAGAACGTACTGTAAGCTACTGTAAGTTACCCGGTGTCATGGATTT
>JAVTVY010036848.1:0-16064 GCA_036873755.1 Hanleya hanleyi | reverse complement strand
GTCTGGTCTCTTCGCCACTGGAAGCATTCTACTGAACAACAGCGGTCCTTTGCTGAATATAGCCCTTGCTCACTGGGATCGCCCTAAAGGTGATCACTAACACTTTTTTTGGAAACCACATATGGTCTGATACCCATGTATGCATTATTTTTGGTGACGAAATATCAGATACCAAAATATTCCTCATACCATGCTGAATACAAATATGATACCCCGTCGTATGAACTGTATACGTTAAAGAGTACAATCACAGAAAGAGAGCATCTGGGCGTTGTCAGAAGTATACGAGTGAGTGAGTGAGTGAGTGAATAGGGTTTAACGTCGCTTTCAGCATTTTTTCAGCTATATCACGACGGGGAAGGGAAGGGAGGGGAGGGGGAGGGGCAGGGGTACCTACTTGTAACAGAGCAGATCTAATGCTGCCATTTTATAGTGCTGTCCCACTGAAATATACTCTCCCAAAAAAGAAACGCAACATCAAAACTAAAATTTCAAACATGAATTCTTCAAAAAAAATTGCGTCATTGAGACATCACAACATGACCATGTTATAATGTAAATGTCCGGTAATTGTATTTAAGCACCTGATAGTGGCTGTTGATCACACGTGAATTTCGGGTCACCCTTTGTGTAACGCTGCACGAGGAAGGCGTAGGGAAAAACTTAGGACAGTTGCACATGCAAATCATGCCTTATCTTTATGCGGGTGTAATGGGTATAAAAGACACATAGCCGTTCAATTGAATTCAGTCGTTGAATTGTTTCTCCAACCTGCTACAAAATGCCAAGACTTGACGCAGCTACCCGGAACGTCGTCATTGGTCGTCTCCTGGCCGGTGAATCACAGAATGCAGTCGCTAGACTTTATCATGTTCATCGGAGCACGATTTCCAGGCTCTGGCAACGGTACCAGCAATCCGGTTCAACATCTGACCGTCAACGTTCTGGCCGACCTAGGATCACCACAGCAGCCCAAGATCGCTACATCCGGTTACTTCACCTTAGAAATCGGACCATAACGGCAACAGAAACAGCATCAAATGTCCCGGGTCTCCGACGAATATCGGCACAGACAGTCAGAAACCGTCTCCGTCAAAACGGCTTACGCCCCAGACGTCCTTACTTTGGCGTAGTACTGAGACAACAGCATCGACGTGCAAGGGTCCGATGGTGCAACAGATTAAGGGGCTGGAACCTGCTAAACTGGAGGCGAGTCTGGTTTAGCGATGAATCCAGGTTCCAGCTGCAGAGAAGAGATGGCCGCACACGTGTCTACAGACGCCGGAATGAGAGGTTCGCAAGGAACTGCGTCCTTGAGGTCGACAATTTCGGCGGAGGAAGTGTGATGATGTGGGGTGCCATATCCTGCGCCCGAAAAACTCAACTGGTTCACATCCCCGGCAACCTTAACGCCGTTCGATACAGAGATGAGATTTTGACACCACACATGCTGCCCATAATGGACCTCCGTAGGGAAGTTTTTCAGCACGACAACGCTCGGCCGCACACAGCTCGGGTTACTGTTGATTTTCTAGACAACCAGAACGTAACAGTGCTCCCCTGGCCATCCAAATCACCAGATTTGAACCCAATAGAACATTTGTGGGATGACTTGGATAGACGCGTGCGCAGTCGTCATCCAGCGCCGCAAACTCTGCAAGAACTACAGCAGGCTCTTGAGCAAGAATGAGGAGAATTCCACAAAACCGTATTCGTCGATTAATCATGTCTATGCCAAGACGGATTCGTGCTGTGTTACAGGTTAATGGTGGGCACAACAGATATTGACTTTGCAGTGACGTCATCTGAGCACTATGGACTTTAATGTGATAAATGTTGACATTTTAATGAACTTTAAAGTCTGAACAACCAGTGTGCTAATTTTCAGTGTAATGTGATGCATATTTCTGTATTAAAAATGATGTTGGAAATTCATATTTGGTTAAAAAAAAAATGGATGTTGCGTTTCTTTTTTGGGAGAGTATATCATGCCGTAGGCAGACATGACACCCCACTCAGTCACATTATACTGACACCGAGCGAACCAGTCCTTGTTCTATCCTCTTAATGCTGAGCGTAAGCGAGGGAGCAACAAGTTCCATTTTTCAAGTCTTAGGTACGACCCGGCCTGGGATCGAACCCAGTACCTACCGCTTACGAGGCCGACGCTCTAACCATTAGACCACCACAGTGCGGTCCAGAAGTATACGATAAAGGAAAAGCATACATTCTTGGAATACAGATCTAAAGTACAATGTACACTATGTTAGCTTTGAAACTCAGAATGAAAAGTGTTTGACAGATAGTTCCTCATTTATCATTATTTTTGCCTGAAGTATAACGTTTACGATTGAAACGCCGCGGTCGCGTAAGAACCGTTATAACACTGCGCTGCATTCACTACAGTATTACACAGCATGAAGTTAACAAAACACGTTGCGACGTAGCTATAAATACAAATCAATTTCATGATTTATTTTACGGTATGTTCTTTTAAAGTTGATGACTTCCATCAATACATCGGCCTTGATCTGTGGCCCTCAACAATAATGCTTTGATTCTAAAATGTGGGCCACAATAGATGTCCAGTGTCACGGGTTGACGTGGGCGTGCGTTGGTGGGGTCCCGTGATATATACCGATCTTTTATCATGCGAGGTGTCATCCAGGGGACATTGTGGTTATTGTTCCCGGGTCTAATTCATTCTATTTGTCCTAGATTCTGTAACGCTAATAACCTATTCCCACACAAATTCGACACAAACGACTACTCTGTCATTCAATATTCAGCCGTCATCCATTAGAGAATATCCTCGGTCAATACCTGATTCGTATAACAGCATCACCATCAAATAAAAAATGAAATGAAATAAAATAAAATAAGCAATCTATTCTATCGCATTCTCATTGCATAGCTATATCACAGGCGATATGGGGACGACTTTCAACAGGGGAATGATAACTTATTTGTTTTCACTTATTCAGGAAAGGTCAGTGATTGCCAGTGCCTTACTGCGCTATTTCTGGAACGATAAGAAATTGAGAGCTGACATTCCGTGACTTTTTGGTTTGTCATATTGGTGTCATTTTGAGCCTATCTGCATAACCCCTCGAGCAAAAGATCATGGGTAAATTCAAAATGACGTCTATGTGGGGTATCAGAAATATGATAATTTCGTCATTTTTCTAGAAAATTTCTGCTTTTCCGTGAAGAAAAGAAGGTGAAAACTATTTTACTTCACATTAGAATAATATTTACTGATTTATAATGAAGTTTTGGAGGAGAAGGTACGTAAATAAAAAAATAGAAAAAATATGGCCGGAAAATCGACCAAAAATGACATTTTTGAACATGACGTCACTGTGACGTCATTAATGCAACCATCTTGGATTTTATTACATTTTTTGGTAGAGCTTGATCCAAGGGTATGGTGTGGTAAGTTTCAAACCTCCAGCTCAAGGGTAAAATATAATTAGGGGGAGGGGGGCAGGGCCCCTCCCCAGGCCTGGACAGGTCTCAAAAATCTCAGGTCAGATAGGACTAGGTGACACAAATTATTCCATTGGAATGCATTATCGTCAAACGATGCGTGTATCTCAATAATACCAGCATTGACTTCAATTTTAATTATTATTAAAATTCAGCTCTCAGTGTGGGTGATTGAATTACTTGAGTGTGGGTGAATAAACTACTTCAAATTCATTGGCTGGTGTCATGCGTGAGCACGTTGATGGATAAACTTCTTAAAACCTGAGCTTTGCATTTCAATCATCCAAAGTAATATTAAAGTATTATCCAATGCAAGGACAACAAAATTTGCTGATGTACATAAATTATTCGAAAGTCCAAGGTTGAATTACATGCCATTTTCTCTATTCGACATATCAACCTTGTACATGCACTGTTCATTTCATTGCAAATAAGTTTTCCCAGGGTAATCAAAAGGAGCTTTTTAGTACATTTTCATACTATTGAATTTATTTTTAATTTATACCAGTTTTTCAAGTTTTGACGAACGATTTCTGGAAAAGTTTTGGTTCGCCAACAGTTTGTGCTTTATTTAATAGCCTAGAAGTATATTAGTTGAATACACCGATGTCAGTTGACAGAAGCAAAGATTGAGGATTTTAAACAAGTCAACATAACATTGTCAAACAATATCTACAAAAATGTTCTGTTACTGATTAATATCTGCGTTTCCATTGGCACCAAAACATGTTTTGATATTGCTATAGCTGATTGCTGTAGGCATGGAGCCTACTATAGAGTAGGCTCCATGCTGTAGGCTACGATTCCGGATATATGACGGTACAAACTAAATTATATACGTGTTCCCTGTATTTCTTCTTCGTCCAACGAGTGCTCTTCGGTAAGGTTAATGGTTAAATTTATGTCAAGGTGAACTCTACAATGAAGGTTATTATCGTGGGTGGGACAGGGACAGATGCATTGACTCACTTGTACCATGTACACGGGTCAAGAATATCACTTATATCGGTATCACGTGCTGTGCGTTTCAGTACGCAAATACAAAAAAGCTATTCCAACTATGTAACTGCAGTGATACTACTTTGTGCACATAGACAAGAGCCAACGGGCTTCAACATAACCCCGTGCGACTTGAACAATGCTGAACAGATGTGATGAAACAGCAATCACAATGGGATCACTTCTGGTTCTTCTTATGTTTTAATATATATGCAGTCAGTATATTGTCTGCGGGGTCATTTGAATTCTTGACAGTACGCCAGCATCGCTTTCCTCCATCATTTATTGCTGCGTTTAATTCGAATAGACAGCGCAAACAGTTGGTAACCGTGTAAACATGTAGACGCATGCATATTTCTCCACGCAACAGATACTTTCCGTCCAAAATTAACACAATTCAAGGAATATGAGTGAGGATACGAATTTGCCAGATCATTATCTTGTTTGAGGCTTAGCCCTGGACCTTCGAACTCAAGCTTCCTCCATCAACCAAACTGACTGTCACCATATGAGTGAAACAATCTTGAGTGTGACATTAAGCCAAATTCCCTCCCTCCCTCCCTCTATCATTCGAACTCAAATTTAATAGAACATGTGTTGATGAAAACCGCATCCTACAAAACCGGAACTACAAATGTAGATGTCTTGTACCGAGCATATAGACTGGAGGACAGAGAAACATGCATCAAAATCAATAGGCTTCTTGTTTGTCATGAGTTAAAAATATAGCTGAAATTTTAATAACCATCTGCATACGTATGTTGTGATCATAGCATATATCATAAACAACATAATTGTTCCCAGTTTTCGGAGTTTTGGCCTAAAAAAACCCTGGCTTTGGCGGTTTTTCCGCACAATGGTGGACTTGAACGATTCCAACGACCAATTCAGATTTTTTAATTGCCACTTCCTGTTTGTCGAGTTTGGCCCGGTTAAACAATCAATTGAGAAAGCTGGCTCTTTCGGTTCACTCACTGGTCATATTGTGCAAGTCATCCATTATCGTGGCTATTCCATTTCCCATAAGATTCTTAGAAGTCAAAACCTAGAACAGGAGATTTCGCACAGATGATAAAGTTACAGACATATCTCAAAGTTAACAGGCTTCCTCATTTTCATTAGTTTGATCACAATCTACAATCCCCTAGCCTTGGCATTCCCTGGTGTAAAAACGAAAACGATCCAAACTTCGTGATATGACTGAATTATTGTTGAACACGACGGTAAATCACATTCACTCCAGAGATGTCCACGAACGGACGGACAGAAATTGTGATCGCAATTGTATCGTCAGGCGTATGCAAATGCATCTCGTGCTTGGTTGTTCTATCGCTCTGAGATATTTGAACAGAGTACTGCTCAAGCAGGTGCAAGGGGCCGTGTCGTCATGACATTCAAGATGTCCACACGAACATTTACAATAAAGCGTGGCTGGGACACAAATCATCACATGGATCACTTGTGATGTTTTTAGAAATACCCAGTCAGCGTATTTGTCTGGGGGTCATATGACTTCTTGTCGGTAGGCCGGTGTGAAGGCTAAGAATGTCCGGTGGCTAAAAGTGCCCGACTCCTACCTTTAACCCAGCTAGGACACTTTTCTCCACATTGGGCACAAGTGTCCGTCCTTGGTTGCAATAGAAAAGGATATGAAAAGGGACACTAATCACCAGGACATTCTTATCCATCACACCGGCGTCGTTTTCCACCAGCTTTTTAATGTTTCGTTTATTTGTTGCCTGTCGGGCGTCGGTCCTCACAGGCCTCCTTTTCGTTTTTGTTTTCAATCTATCAGTCATAAAGTTCATCATTTTCCATCAGATGACTCGATATTGCTATTACATCTAATACCGCTCAAGCCGGCGCTATATGGGCCGTGTGGTCATGTTATTCCCGATGATCACATATACAGCTACAATAAAAGCGTGGATGGGATATAAATCCTTACGGGGATTACTTCATGTATTTACGGGGATTACTTCATGTATTGGGGATTACTTCATGTATTTACGGGGATTACTTCATGTATTTACGGGGATTACTTCATGTATTTATGCAATCAATGTATATGTCTTCGGGATCTTTTGACTTTTTGTCAGTACGAAGACATCGTTTTCCGCTACCCTTTTAATGTTGCGTTCAATTCTAAAGTTATCTGGTCGATTTGTTTTATCTTAGAAATATGAATAGCAAAGCTTGTAGGCCAGAGTCTGGCCTTGTAGCCTAAAACACTCGCAGACTGGCGGTTTACATATTCTAAAAAATAAGTAGAAAGCTATAGTATACATCGAGTATAAGTGAGTGAGTGAGTGAGTGAATAGGATTCAACGTCGCTTTCAATATTATTTTATTCATATCGCGACGAACCAACTAAACACCACACAGCCAAGTTCCTGCTACTTTAAACAAGAAATCTTTGAAGCAGCATGGAACCAGACACCCTCCATTCACCCTATAAAACACCGAAAACAGCCTTCAGGACAGAGACAGGACGTTTACATGGTGCAATAAAGACAAGTAATATTAATGTGCCAGACATCACATTATTAATTCCTGTTGCTTCTCAGCAAAATGCACTATCTCTTGCCGTAGTCCCTTTACTACCATAATAGGGTACGGGCATATACCCGTTTCTTTCAAGCATATATAATTAATAAATTGTTAGTCTGCCAGGGCCTTTGGCTCCAGCGTACAGAACAGGCAGTTATATTTGAAGACCAAGTAGTATGACACAGGATACCGTACACATTTAGGAAATATCGGATCCGTCACTCCGGTATTTTCTACATATATGTTATTTTCTTCCGCACATCTGTATATTTCAATGTGTTTTTCCAGTGGTTTCGGCACGTTTTAAGGTCAAACTGAAGTGGGATTTTTTTTCATGTACTAGTTTTTATAGCAATCTTGAAAAATTTCAATATCCGAAACTGCATGAATGTATATTATTAAGAGTTTCTGACTAAATATGATTGCATTTGTGCAATATTTCATTGATAAATAATATTAAACTTGGTCAACTTTGTCAACTTTTTGTGCACCAAGTCTCAGTTTTGTAAATTGATA
Source organism: Hanleya hanleyi (assembly GCA_036873755.1). Lineage (NCBI taxonomy): Eukaryota > Metazoa > Mollusca > Polyplacophora > Lepidopleurida > Hanleyidae > Hanleya > Hanleya hanleyi. The sequence continues at coordinate 8,510 of JAVTVY010036848.1, read as the reverse complement.
TCTGGCAGTTCTATTCGATATATCTATTAAAGATTTGTTAACCTTTGGACGTTCCACATCATGCAGATGTTCTAACATTCTCTGTTGCAGTGATTTTTGTGGGAAAATCAACATTGGGAAATTTTAACCGTTAGCTGAACACTATAATTTGTTACTGGGAGGGCGATTCGGAGATTTCAATTTCACATACTCTATGTGGTACACTATATAAGAACATATTTTTCATGGAAATATGTTTCCCGGATGGGCTCAAAATGCAACACAAGCCGATACTGCGAAGTTTCGGTTTATGTGTAATACATAGATTATATTCCTATAAAAACTGCAGATTTTGAACTGTGTCGGTACGGTCACTGACAGTTTCATGATGACACGCTGTGAATCAGGAGCGTTAAATTTACCGTCGCAAATTTATCTGACCGCGTGGAGACGAAGTATTTGAAAGGAATCGAGTCGATCTGATATTGTTAGTGACTTTAATATGTAATTTTAATGACCATACACCCTTCATCGTAATGAAAGTACCAGTGATTAAGTGTTTGCGATGTATGTGCTGCTTTAAAAGGGCAATTCTGTTTCTTTTTCAAGCACTGTACTCTGGAAAAACTGATAAGAGAGCTATACATGTAAACAGGTTAGGGCGATCCCGCTCTCTAAAATGGAGGTAAAGTCATATTTGCTCAATATCTTTTGTTGCAAATCTTCAGGCGCATTAAGTTATCTATTGTTCCATGTTCTAACATTAATTTGCCATTTGAAGAACCAGTAAATGTTCTTTAAACACCGCGACAGATGTTCGTCCTATTATTATGCAAATTAGATAGATGACAATTTATTTTCTTACTACCATTTGATGCGGATATATATGTCTGTGTGTGCCTCAAAAGGATTTTGCCGAATTCATTATGTGAACTGATTTATTGAGCAAAAACGACCATTTTTACCTCCATTTTAGAGAGCGGGACGGAAAGTTTGCAGGAATCCCCGGTCTCACGGGGATAGGGCGATATATAGTTTGCAAATTGGAGAAATCCCAGAACTAGGTTAATTCGCTGACATTTACTCTCTGCCATTTACTAATAGGTCAGTGCTGAAGAATGTTAGTAGAAGTATGGGGAGAGTGAGAGTATTGGGTGAGGAGAAACTTCAGTGGAGTCACAATGATATGTTGATTATTGAGTAGAGGAGGGTGATTATAGCTACCGGGAGATCTCATTGTGAGCTAATGACCATGATAACACGTGGTATAGGAATTGATACCATGCAGGATTGGTGAATTACGACAGAAGGATAATACGTGTTAGGTGAGATTTTGTCAATTTTGGGAAAAGAAGCAAAAGAAAGGGGTTTATAGTTTTTTAGTAAGACTGTAAGGATTTCACAGCGTCCACGTGCCACTGATGAGGGATGAGCGAAACGGGTTGCATCGCGGTGCAATGGAGTGCCCAAGTACATCCATCCATCAGTGCACTGACGGGAACTGTGATTATTCTAAAATGTGTGCAGTCAGAAACAATGGATGAACGTGCTATATGCTGTCTGCTAAATATATATGAAGGTAATTGCGGACATCAATATACATGTACTATAAATGTATGTGTTGCATGCTTTGGTGATCTCAAATAGCCACGGAGGTTATGTATAGTTTGGTCAACACATGCAATCAATAGACTTTTAGAAGAATAGGTATACTGTTAGTTCTGCAATTAATACATTGTCATGATTCTTTAGAATGATTTTCTTTTATTTCATAAAGATAAATGATTAAATCCCTGATAGACAGATTCAATCGTTCGGATATTAATAGTACGAGGAATGTGTGGCCTTGAACTTCAAATTTGGGAAATATCGGGCGTGGGTGGACGAAGTAGGCCCATTCTAAACGAGAATATAAAATTGGTATCTTATGACTTGTGATTCATCAGATGTAGCAAGCTCGACTTCTCATTCAGTTAAGAATTCAGAGACATTGAAATATCTTCGATATGTCCAGCTGGTATGGTTAGTCCATGTGTCGTGGGTAATGAATGAACTGAAATGAATACTTCACACTGGATCAAATTTATATTTGACGCTTCTAACGTTATTGAGTAACATCTAAAAATTCCATATTTTGGAGATGTAAATGGATCAAACAAGACCATATGCATGCTGACTGGTACCGATCAGCGTTACCAAGTATCACACAGGTGAGTTTAAAGTGAATTTCCCATGCACCATTAGGCTTGCTGTTTGCAGCATATTAAGCTATAAAGTAATATGTGTCTCCGGTGCTACATGTAGCAGTCCATAAAGGAAGTTCAAGAACACACCAAATTGGTGTAGATGGAACAAAATAAATCATGACTTTTCTCTGAAAATAATATAGTTGATGGAAATTGTAAATGATTTTATAGGAGGATGCGCTCAAGAAATGCAATGCACCGAAAAGACGACGAGAGTGTAATTGAATACCGACAGTTAAGTTCAAAGTTGAGATATACATGTATATTCAAAATATGATAATTTAGCTACACGGTCAGAAATAGGTTTAACAGCAGGATATCAGTCCAAAATGTATGAATAGATTAACACGTGAGAATTGAACTGAAATGATCAGTAAATTGAGAAATAGCTTTATAAAAGCATTTGACCCACCGGGTGGGGGTGATGTGGGGTGCATGGGATGGAGAAGTATTATGCCCTTCCCCTGAAAATGGCGACCAGCGAGTGTGGCGGAAAAATTGATTTTTGGCCATTTATATCCAAAAATACTTGAAGGCAAAATTTAATAATTTGTGGTCTTAGATATCGAGTAAGATATGTCTCATTATGTAGAATTCCAGATATTACATCATCAAACAGAATCGGGCCCTTATAAGTGAAATTCATTTCGCGGTTACTATTATGGGCTACAGTTACAAGAGTGGGCAAACGTCTAACATTCAGGAAAAAATATATTATTGAAAAAAATGATTCAAGGAAGCAGGATTATTAAAAATATATAAGGCTATGTGCGTAAACAAAAGTCGGTGATTTATTTATCTATTAATATTGGAAAACCAACAGACACCAGGTCCAGTAACCATAAAACAATATATACAGTGCAGTTAGTAAAATTACAATAATATACTCGGTGAAGTGATTGGTTTAAAATATACAGTAATAACTGATACACATAATATATGTATATGTTCAGAAACAATATTAAGATAAATTAATCATCGTATTTGTGCACTGTAAAAGTTACGCGATACATTAGTTTAAAAAATAAAAGCTGAATTAAAATATCTAGAGTAGAGATTGCTGTAAAACAGCATGGCTGCATTAAGGGATCAAGTTTGGGCCAATATACTGAGAGTGTATCTCAGTATATTAGATATCGTGGTCAAAGACTGCATGAGAAACAAAAAAAAAACGTTCCAAAGCTGCTAAACTTAAAATATTAACTTTTCATTTACGTGTAACTTACGTGTACGCTAAACAAAATCAATATATGTATGTAAAGCAATCTATTTGATTTTTTTGTATAAAATTGTGATAACAAAATAATCTTGGAAGAGAACCGAAGATGAGAAGAAAAACAGCAGCTACATATGAATAATAAAATCTACCAGTAAATAGCGCCATCCACAAGGTGAGCGAAAAACATCCTTATCTTTTTTATATGTTGTTTATTTGATAGAGTGACTGGCGCGTATTAAATAGATGTATCGGATGTTATTTTATGATTATATATATATTAGAATTACGTATGTATTCTCGCTTGCCCATTTTAAAATCTCCCGCTATATATTTTTCTCGTTTCAAGCACCTTATTCCGATCGATACATTTTTAGTTCTGGCTTTATTCATCGAATAAAGTTTTGGAACGATCAATCCTACAATTCGAATGGATTGTATTATGTAACGTGGTTTCTCCCGAGGTTGAAGTCGTTCAAATTAGAGTTCAATACCTCCTGCACGGGTTTTGAACCAATTTAATTGGACGAAAATTATAAATAAAGTAAATATCGCCTCAATATTTTAATGTTTAGTATGAATTATGAAAGTTTATGTTCATTGCTAAAAATTACTCAAAATTCTATTTTAAACAGAACTAGATTTTGTCAGGGTAACCATGTCAATATAATATAACCCCCCATAAAATCGATGGAAAAATTGAAGAAAAAAATCTGTGTTTTTTGTATTAGAAAGAACGGACATCGGACCTCATTTGCAACATTTGTATTTAGATGGCGTGAAAATTTGAAAAAAATCCTATTTGCATTATTAAAAACACAATTTGAATTTGATGATTAATTTTGGTTAACTGGAGACGAGGGTCATTGATGATGGACGTTTATGGACTGCTGGATTCTAGAAGTAGCATGGTTACATATAAAAAAGTAAGTTTCGAATCTTGTGATAAAGCTATGTCTATGGATGCTAATTAAATGATTAACTCCTATCAAAGAGTCTATCCGTATATTTATGCGAATGTAAATTAATTTACATATCTTACAATATTTGCTATTAACATCTCTCCAATATTTTTCTTCAAATTATGCTATCATCATGTATTTATCATCATGTATTTATCATCATGTATTTATCATTTTGTCATGAGTGTACACATCTTATTTTGTAAATGAAGGCGATTATTTCAAGGCCATAACTTATCAAAGATAATATCTTCTGCATCGACATATACCTTTTGTTTAGAATACGCAAAACTTAACACCCCTTGGTGTAAATTAACGAATCATAGAGCCATGGACAAATTCATATTCCAGATACACATGGTGACATATATTGAATTGGTTTAAATGGAGAGTAAATACGACTAAAATGACCCATTGTAACTCAGGCATTGATGATTTTAAATACCAAATTTCAGAAGTTTCTTTTCGATAACGTGTCATTGAAAAGATAGATTATAAAACCCAGTCATCGGCCTAAGCGGTCATTAGACGTTAACACCTGTATGAATCTCTTGTGGATTAGTGATTCGTAAATAAATCACCTGAACGGTTCACCATGCAAACCAAAGAATTATTCGACCCGGAATAGAATTGTGACCGAAAATGCAGGTAATGAAATATTCCAGCTATGAAGGTGATGTGATTGGAAAAATAGAACACTGATTCCTTTAGTTTGCCACAGATTCAAGTCTAACTTCCGAAAATTCAAAATTTCGAAAAGCGTGGGCGATAAAATCCCAGGAGCGTGGGTAGGTGACATTGAAGCCACGTGCCACGGAATCAACTGCTCAGGAACGCAAATATTGTTTCATTCCACATCGACTTTTTTGAACTTCTCAAAGCTGCACATATGCCTGATCCATGTAAATTCAAAAAAGTTTAATGATTTCAGGTGTAGTTTCAATGTCATAGCACCGCCGAATTGAATTTGACAATATTCTCTCTATATCTTCGGTTTTGATTCAACGATGCTCATGCAAGTTAAGAAAATGTCACTCAGGAAACCTTGTCTATAGCAACCAAAGAAAAATTGGAGTGAATAGACAAATCTCAAGGTCACATCATGACAAAAGTGAATATTGTCTTTTCAGGATAATATTGTTCTAGAGAAGCATGTTGATTTGAGATTATACTGTCGAAAATCTAATAGTCAAAAAGTAAAATAAATAAATAAATAAAAATAAAACAAAAAGAAAAAATAGAAGAAAGCATTTATTACACTTATTCAAGATGTTACAAATTTAGAGGTATTTGGGTTTGGCGGTACCTGTTTTTGGATTATCAGTCGTTTACCATCACATAAAAGTAAGGCTATTGACCATCACATGTAAGTAATGCCGTTGGCCATAACATGTAATTACTGACGTTATGTTATTATGCCTGGTGGGATATATTGATCTCTGTGGACACTGCCATACTCTAGTCTATTTCGAGTCTATTGTGCACCGCTTTTGGCAGGCCTATATCTGTTTTCGTATGAACACGCCGATATGAAAATAAATTGGCAAAAGATAAGCATTCCGAAGCCCGATCCTTCTCATTCACCAAACGCATCAGGATATATATCCACCTTCACTGGATTTGAAGGAAACTACAGATAGCCTTACAAGCACATCATATTTAGATCTATATCTCTAAAAATAATGAAGCGGGCATTCCCTCTCGTCGACTTTATGACAAAAGAGATGATTACAATTTCGACATCGTAAACTATCCCTTTCTGGACAGTAATATTCCAGTGGAACCTGCATATGGCGTATACATATCTCGCCTAGTAGCATTTGCTAGATCCTGTTTTAAATGTGACGATTTTAATCAACGTTACAAAACATTGTTGCAGAAACTTATAAAACAGGCTATTCCACCAAGCGCCTCCACTCAAAGTTTCTCAAATTTGGCGATACATATCGCATACTGATAGCAAAATACGAGCGTATAGCGTGCAAGATCTATGGTGTTACGTTTCGTAACTTGTGTCTAATTCCGCTTAACCCGGGGCTAGGGGCCGTATACGAACCCATCTACTTCAAGATTCTCATGGTGCTCATATGAACAGTAACAATCAAAGCGTGACTGAGATACATCATTCTCTAGATGACGACTTTACAACGATTATTATGGATTAAGAATACTGATTAGCGATACGGATTTTATATTTTTGGAACATCGTGATGTCTTGTCGGCATCATTGAAAACTGTTGACCGCTTCTCTCTCGCAGGAAACTAGCCTATGTTTATGTATACTATGATTGCCTTTTCGAATTTGGTGCTAATACTGTTATATGGAATATGGAATAGGTCTTTGGATTATGGACGCGGATATTCTTTATTGGGCGATGGCTGAATTACGAATGACGGACTAGACGCTTGTAACATAGACGATCTCCTAGCACTGGATAATCCATATATTAGTGACGCTATGAAGGATGTTTATCCTCCTTCACATGATTTGAAGGAAACCACTGAAAGCTCAGATGGAAAATCATATCTGGACCTATACCTTTACAAGAATGACCAGGGCTTTCTCTCACGTCAACTCGAGTCGATTACAAGTTTGATTCCAGAAGGATCGGCATATATCGCGTATACATATCTCGCCTTATCGCCTTTGCTTGATCACGTGCAGTTGGTGACGATTTTAATCAACGTCTTATAGGCTTACTACAGAAACTTTTCAAACAGGGCTATACCACCGAACACCCTCATTCAAAATTTCTCAAATTCTGTGATAAATGTCGTACACTGGCGGCAAAATACGATCGTAGAGTGCAAAATCTCTGATCTCAATTCAAAATCCAATTCAATTAAAATTTTGCAGATCACAGTTAGGGTAATTCAGAAATTGAGCACCAGTTATTTGGCTTGAACAGGGTAATTCAAGAGACTAGAATAGAATAAAACCCCCAGGAAACTCCTGGATCCCAAATGAATGGGGTAATAATTCTTGAAATGTTGAGTGGGCGGAGAATACCACGTGATGTGTGGGCGGCTAAATAATCAGATTTCCACGTTTATATAAGACAGCGCCTTTAGGGCTCAAATCAGACCGAATGAGCATTGCGACAAGATGACAGATCCTGAGCAGTGACATGTGCCATCATACGCTTCCATAAAATCATCCAATGCCAAGTTCAAGTATTGCGCTAAAATAATTCAGAGGATCATACAGTGATAGTGTCGTTATCACCCGTGGACTCACATGGGACCATTGTCGCAAACGGAGAAAATATCTGGCAAATATGTATTGCAGTTAGAAAGCATTATTTTCGTTGTAATTATAATAAATTAAAACTATTGTTAGCCGGTGAACATCTGATGGCACTATTTCACGAAGTCGAGTCAAGAGAAAACGCAATATGACAGACTTTTATATCAGGAGATATTGCCTATCCAGAAAAACCTAGTATAGTGGTGAGTATAACAAGAAACTAGTTTGTGTTTGTCATGTTTATATACTTTCATTTTATGTCTGTTATTTTATGAATTATGAATTTGGCGCTAATGGACGGGAAATTCCTGATGAAGGATGGCTATCTATTGTATGTTGGACTTGATGCTTGCACTTGAGAAACCCTTACTTCATACCACATTGATTAGAAAGTATAAACACACAAAAATAGGACGATCTTAACTTAATGAGTCAGCCTCCTCCCCCCGCCCGAGGAACAACATCGATGGTATTTTTAATATTATAACTGTGTTTTAGTATTCAACATGATACGTTTCCTTCGGGGAACAAATACATTTGAAATTCCAATTCTAAATACTGAAATTTTAAATGTGAATATGATTCTATAATAAGCGCTGTATATAGGTGTGAACATTGAATGGTTTATTCTCACATTTGCATGAAAATCCGTATATTTCATGAGAAGTACTGTCTGGTTACCTGACAATTTAACAATCTAATAATCTGTGATAGACTTCAGTTATCTTCTATCAAAGTTATCTTCTATCAAAGTTATCTTCTGTTAAAGTTATCTTCTATCAATATTATCTTCTAACAAAGTTATCGTCTATCAAACTTGTCTTTAACGTGATAGTAAATTTAACAGTTTGTGAGAAATA
>JAVTVY010036847.1:0-15886 GCA_036873755.1 Hanleya hanleyi | reverse complement strand
CCTTGTTGGACCGCCATCCTTGACAGCACATGATTTAATGCTATGATACATATTAAAAATAACACGTATAATTTTCTCATCAATTCCACTTTTAAGAAGTTTCACCCAAAACCCTGGACGCCGTACAGTATCGAAGATTTTGTTTATAGTCGATAAAAGCACAGAAAAATTTCTTCCCTTGACTAAGGCACAGATCTATAACAGACTTACTAAGAACACATGGTCTGACGTACGGTACTGTGTTTTTTCTGGGTTTTTTTTTTTTTTTTTTTTTTTGCAGCGGTTCTGAACAGGAAACTGATCATGCGTATAAGTGACCGGAAGGCGAGAAGTCGAGAATGTTCTCGCCTTCTCGCCTAATCTGAAAAGGGCGAGAAGACGAGAAGTCGAGAACGCGAGAATCCGTCCATTCTCGCATGCTCGCCTTCTCGACTTCTCGCCTTTTTTAAAAGGGCGAGAAGGCGAGAACGCGAGAACGCGAGAATCCGTCCATTCTCGCATGCTCGCCTTCTCGACTTCTCGCCTTTTTTAAAAGGGCGAGAAGGCGAGAAGTCGCGAACGCGAGAATCCGTCCATTCTCGCATGCTCGCCTTCTCGACTTCTCGCCTTTTTTAAAAGGGCGAGAAGGCGAGAAGTCGCGAACGCGAGAATCCGTCCATTCTCGCATGCTCGCCTTCTCGACTTCTCGCCTTTTTTAAAAGGGCGAGAAGGCGAGAACGCGAGAACGCGAGAATCCGTCCATTCTCGCAAGCTCGCCTTCTCGATTTCTCGCCTTTTTTAAAAGGGCGAGAAGGCGAGAAGTCGCGAACGCGAGAATCCGTCCATTCTCGCATGCTCGCCTTCTCGGCTTCTCGCCCTTTTTTTTAAAGGGCGAGAAGTCGAGAAGTCGAGAACGCGAGAATCCGTCCATTCTCGCATGCTCGCCTTCTCGACTTCTCGCCTTTTTGCCACAAAGCAAAGACAAGAAGGCGAGAAGTCGAGAAAGATCTCGCCTTCTCGCCTCGCAATCTCGACTTCCCGCCTCACGTTCTCGACTTCTCGCCTCGCAGTCTCGACTTCTCGCCTCGACTTCTTGACTTCTCGCCTCGCGTTCTCGACTTTTCGCCTCGCAATCTCGACTTCTCGCAATCTCGACTTCTCGCCTCGCGTTCTCGACTTCTCGTGTCAGCAAATTACAGTCGAGTATGGGAGAAGGCGAGTGGCCGCTACCGTCTTCCATAAGTATCTGCATTAAACATCGATCACAAGAATTAAAGAAATTGATATCCATAACATATGCGTTCCTCAGTGTATCCTCAGACTTCTAAATGCCACTTAAACAACAATTAGATATATCTTGGTCCAATCATCACCTTGTCGGTCCCTTGGAGGTGCAGTCTGTCGGAGATGGCTCTATTCCCATCTCCTACCGACAACCACACCACCAAGAGGACCGAGAATCCACCCTGGTGAGCCAGATCACCGAAGTGAGTGGACCGCGACCTTTCCAGTCCCCTGCTCGATGATCTGCACACCAGGGTGAGGGTGATGAGAGAGTCAATAAATACACACATTAATAACAAATGTCTAATTTTGTATAATATTGGAATGATTCTTGCATGTGTCTGAGATAAAAGAATCCTTCAATAATCCAATCATGAACCGAACAAGACGATTTGATTAGTCCATGCCAGCAGTGAAACAAATACGTGATGAAGCCGACAGATGTAATGAAAGTTTTCACAAAATCTGAATAATCCTCAGACGAGGTTCGTCATACACAGACTGAGTCATATACTCTCTTCAGAGGGACTGGAACAGACAGATTTAGATTTAGTTTGAAAACAAACCGCTCCAAAAGAAGAAGGGTTTTCTTCAGTCCAGTGGGATATTCTACAACCAAAGAGATAGTAAAATGCAAATATTGCACCAAGGGCAAAAGAAATGTCCACACTGGTATCATCCTGGAGAATCTGCATGCTGTCCATGTGTGTCAGTATCCTCTCCGGATTGTGAATCGACATAACCGGGGTTGGAATTTCTGGCATCTGAAAAGGGAATTTAATAAAAATCAGGATATACTGTATTACGGTAGATTTGACATCTCTTATGTTAAGGGAACTTTTGAAGGATTTGCAGTCTTAACAATATATTGTGGAAATAGATAGACATTAGCAGGTAGGTCACAAGTTCAAATTTGGGAAGATGATTGGATTTTTAGTGTCAACTGCCCCATGGCACTATTACATAATGCGAACACTTAACAGATGCACTGTTAAGAAGGGGTCATCTAAGGGATGTTACAGAAAAAAAATAACACTTGGGACAGAGGAGGGGATCATTCAGTGCTATGGTATATGCGTGTCTAGTCATTTAACATTAGGGAGATAGGATAAATGATATATATGGGTGTTGGGGTCAGAAAAAGATGTCTTCCCCGCACCCCGTGTACATTTCTCCGGAACAGCCCAAAACTGTTAGACTTTCTAATGCCAATACAAAATGGAAATGAACCAGTATGGTCAGTTTTCACATATACTCAGAACCATGAAGGTTACACAAACAATTCTAGTGTTCAATTCAACCGCAAGACCATAAGGGGTGAAGATGAAAAACTGATGCATTTCCATACTGAATTCAGAAATGTAAGGAATGCCTTTTCTTATTTATATGCAAACAATTTCTAAAATATTGAATTCATTTAGCTTTCTTTCCATCAGAGATCTTTTTCTGCATTGAAGGGGCAATCTCTCTACTTCCACCCAAGTGAGCAACTGATAAATGGCCAGGTTTTACTTCACTAGTCTATACTCACTTGGTCAATAACGAACAGCAGAGTATCGTCTTCTCGAAATGAGGATGGCAGCAGCAGAATGGCAGCCCCCAACTGCAATCCTGCATACAAGTAAAGTATAGACTACATGTATTCAACCTAGTCCACAGGAAGATCATGTATTTGCATAACAATGATTGACAAGACAAAAACAAAACTCTGCCCTACAATAGTCCAGTCCTTAAAAACAAATGAGTATGAATACACAATAATATAATACTGAGATTTGGTTACCCATACTCTTCTACTAAAGTAGAAACTCCATATCCACATGCTATTGTACTAAGCCTACATTTATGTTGGCCAACTATCAGGTCATTCTTTCATGCAAGTGTCAGAAAACAAAGGAGCACTTGACTGGTGCTTTTTCAGTAATACAAATGCCCGACCAATAGATGCTTATATGACAGACAGGCCAGAAGATATCATGCAGAAGTACATGCACTTGTAAATCAATCACCTTTCTTTTCGTACTCATCCAGGCAGTCAATGATGGCATGTGTGCACTGCTGCTTCAGTTTGCATTTTCGTGCCCTCTCCACTATTTTGGGGGCCATTCATTTTAATCTTGTAACAACCATTTTATCCACATCTGCTTGAAGGTATGTCTGCATATCCGATAAGAGCTGGAAAGTAAAGTTATCCTCAAGTAAGATATCTTGGCTTGAGAACCTAATTGATTAAATGGAATGTAAATTGCCAGGCAATGCCATTGATTTATAGTTCAATAATTGAGACAAGAGATCCACTTGTAAAATCCAGGACAGACTGCATGCAATTTTTAAACTTGTCTTTGTAAAATAATGAAATCGTATACTCTTGTCATCAATCTGAAAGGACTGTGGAACACTTCACTAAATACTATGCGGAAGAATTACGACCAGAAGTAATTTGTATGCAATGCAATAAAAAATTCTGGCATGAACAAAAGTGCATTTTGACAATCATGAGAATGGAGTTAAAAATATATCTTTGACAAAATTCATTCAAAACAACTAATTAGTTCATGAAAACAAAGTGTCAAAGTGCAAAGCCATATTGTGTGTATTTGGGCCACTATTCATGCGCAGTTACAGAATATGGTGTCTGCCGTAATATGGGCCCAAATACACACAATATGGCGTCTATTGTAATAATGTCAGGGTCGATGTGAAAACGGCTCGTGTACAGCTAATCACCAGCACCAGAAACTTTAATAAAAGCGACAAGCGTGGAAAAGAAGGAATTAGCTTCACGAAAATAACAGGAAAATGAACTATTATATGGTACGGGTTATACCACATGGAGATCCATACCTGTCGATTATCAACCGAAGGCGTTATTGATAGGAGCAGTTGTGGCTGGAGCTGGCCAGTGATATGCTAATACGGTACCCTACACATACTTTTTGCAGGAGGCTGTATTTATTAATTATCATCATAATTATTAACTCACCAGCCCCAAGCTCATGTGAGGCATTGGTATAATTTAGCAACTACAAATGAAGTGGAGGAATTCCCTATAGGCTATTACCGAATAAAGGAGGAATGATCCACAGTTGCCTGGCCTGTGGGATATTGGATGGTCGATGTCTACGTATACATTTTTTCAATAATTTAGGAAATTTAATAAATATATATATATTTTTCTTTAATCGATTTTTTTTTAAATATTCTTTCTAAGTGTAGTCTCTTTCATCTTTGGCTCAATTGAAGTCATTCCCTATTATGTCAAGCCGAGTTACTACAGTTTTTAATTATCTACCAGGCCTTGTTTTTCGTCACAATTCACGGGAATCCAAATAGATTCTCGCAACTCCGCTCTACGGGAATCCACGGGAATCCAATGCCACCCTACTGAATCGACAAGTATGATTGTAGGTGAATGCACCAGTCCATTTGTCATGCAACCATGAACTGTAGATTGGATCACTTCACATTGAAGCCGGATAACAGCTGCAATGTTATAATGAGGCAACATATGATTGTAAATCAGGTATGTCGACTGTCCATGGTAGATACCATTTGTCTTGGCAACAGTCCATTTGGCGAATTATTGGCCACGGTTACACGGTTCACGTCAGTTCGGACTGACCGTATTTTGACCTACCATGGACTGTCGATCGATCTGATGATGATACCATGGACTGTCGTAATATCAGGCAGACAGAGAATAAACGATTAGTGGTTCATATTCCTCTTAAACACACACAAGTGAAAGGAATCAAGAGATGAATGAGTCAGTGATACATGAGGCAGGTAGTAAGTTCCCACGTGTTCATTTTGTGCTCATTTCCTCACATTGTAATTCGATGCTAATACCTACTATTAGCAACACCAACACCTACACCAACACCTAAAAACACCTCTCGCCGCAAAAATGTTTAAAATTTTTGTTAACTTGAAATAGTAATAACCCTACATTTGGTGACAATATAGTACGATTTCTCTCCATCAAAAAATGACTGGACACCAGTAACCATACCTGTCATCGATATGCTGAAAATCGTTCATTTTCGGCTGTGGTCACTGTCGTCTGGTCAGACACATGCCCACACCTGATAACGAAAGCACCGAAAAATCTACCATTGACTGTGATTTGACACGTGACCGGTGGTGTTTACCTACAATCATACTTGTCGATTCAGTAGGGTGAATGCTATCATTTCTATACAGATTGCTAAAATTTTACGAGAATCTGTTGGATTCCCGCAAATTATTTTGCGGGAGTGCTGACGGGAATCGCTGACGGGAATCCGTGGAAAAACAAGCCCTGTCTACTGTACCATACCCTGTCCTCTATGACATAGAATAAAAGAGAAAAAAAAATATTTAAAAAACAAAAAATCGATTTAAAAAAAGAAATATACATATATTTATTAATTTTCATAATTTATTGAAAAAAGTTAAACGTTGACATCGACCATCCAATATCCCACAGGCCAGGCAACTGTGGACTGGTCCTGAGCGGGGACTGAGATCAACGACAGTGACACACCACAGAAGTCACGTGGTGCTTCTTTGTTGAACCGGACTCCTGCCAGGAAATGTTTTCACACAAGCAACTCGGAACAAAAGACAACATTTGAATAGTTTGACACAGTTGGTTGAGCCCATTCAAGATGACAATTTCGTTGAAGTTTGAGAAGCGGGATAAATGAAGTAAAACATTTAAGTCCTCTAACTTTATCGAGTTTTGCGTCTTCGCGCCCCCATCCCTGCACGTCACATTTTCACACGCTGTCTCCGCTTCTAAAGCTTTCCGCTACCGTACGGGGGAGGGAAGCCGATATTCCAATTATAATTCGTCCAGTCTAGTTACTATTTCTTAAGACAGTACTACTCTCACTTGGAATTAAATAAACTTACCTTTAATCAAGTTGATTGACCAGAAAATCTCCGAAATTCACACTGCCCAAATGTACCGGGATCAAACTCTGCAAAATGGCGGCTTGAGTGGGTCACGTGACAAAATTTTCGCGCGTATTCCAAGACGTGCCACAAAGAGCCATTTTGATGTGAAATGGTTCTATATAGAACCATATACCCCGTGAAGTACCATCGCGTGACTTAAGGGATCGTTTCCATTAATCGTTTTTTCTTCAGTCGCGATTTTTCTTCAATTTTCTCGATTGAAAAACGATCAGTCGCGAATCAGTCGCGAGGATATCGAGAAAAAAAAATGAGAAAAAAACGATTGAACCTTTTCTGAAAAAAACCATTCTCTCGCGATATCGTTTTTGAATCGTTTACCCATGCGCGATCCATTCTTGATCGCGAATCTTCAATCGCGAGAGAATCGTTTTTTTTTCAAGGCGCGAGAGAATCGTGAGGCGGAGTGATATTTGACACACAGGCCGTGTTGCCATCGTACGCCGCTCTATCCGCGAACTGGGAACTACATGTAATGTTGATTGCGGATTTGTCGATGGAAAAACCTATATTACTATACTATACTGTATAAATGCGCAAGATAACCGAACAGTATATATGATTCACGATCTATAGTCTCCTACAAGCCGAAGTAGGGCGTATGCTGGAAATATCTATACATATACCTGTACCATGCTTCCTGTGACGTTCGCGCTCAGATTTACTCTGGCGAAGCGTAAATGACAAAATGACATGTTTATTCAATAATCGTGTGAGTCGACAATGTATTAATGTTCAGTCATTCCCTTCATACTTTCGATAATTTCCTCATATATTCATGCAACTTGGTATAAACAATACAGGATGATAGTCACAATATCTTGTTTTGTAAATACCGGGTACAGGTCATAAGTGGATTTGAGTTCGTCGTTGATTGCATTATCAGAATGATTACGGCACAGGCTTGATAGAGGTGTGAATGAGCGCATGGCGATAACCCAGAACAGCTTAGCCCTCCAGCCGAGAATTTCTAGGTTAATTAAGTTGAAAAATAGTGTAATTAAATATGTATATTTTGTTATAGTAAAACATACATTAGGAAAGGGTATCCATTCATGTTTTGGTACAGTTTTTAAACTATTGAGATGTGAATAAGTTCAAAAAATCATCATCAAGTTAATTTTATTTATTATAAGAATATTCGCGGCAGTGATTTCATATTTATATCAAATACATATCACAATGGTGATTGAATCGCATATAACGGTTGGATTCGCATATGTACAATACTTTTTATTTTCATTTTATATTTTGATAAATTAACTATGAATGATTCCAAAGGGAAGCTCAAGCCAAAAACCAACTGAATAGTATATAATTTCATCTCTTATTGGATTAACCAGTTGTGAAAATTTTTACAAATAGCCCGAGCTATATATTAATAATTAAGTGCTTTCGAAGACTCAAAATTCCGTATGACAATGTTATATTCAATACAGCGCCATCTATCTACACAAGGAAAATGGTGATCGTAGGACAAAAAACCACGCGTACAGCGAAAATCTGACGAATCAACTCAAAATTTCAGCCCGCACAGATGCCAAAAACGTTCACGAAAATACTACACAAGAAATCTGGAATAATACCAGCTTTAAAACACAGAAATACCCAAAATAATAGACGAAATTGCAAGTGCAAATGACCCAATCTGACCATATCCGGGTCTGTGTCCCGTACAAAATATATGTAAATATGAAGTTATAATTATATGCATAACTATTATTCCTATGTATATATATAGATATTTTTTTTCAATTTCTTTCAATATCCCCATCGTATCTATATAACCGCCAACTGTACAGAAACACGCTATAGTTTAACACTAGGCAAAGAATGGAAAAGGAAGAAGAAAAAATATTCGAACTTTATATAGTCTGACTGAAGTGTTAGAAACTCGAACGTGTATGCGGGTCAGTCAGGCTGAACCAATGGCGTACTACTTTCGGCTATAATCCTCAATCGTTTTTTTTTTCAATCGTTTATATTTTCTCGATTAAAAAGCGATTGAATCGCGATATCGCTTTTTATTCGCGAGAATTTTCTCGATTGAAAAACGATTGCCAACAGAAAAAAACCCCATTCGAACAGCGATCGCGAATGAATCGTTTATTTTGAAGAAAAAAACCATTCCCTCGCGCCTTGGAAAATCGCGACTTCGAGAAAATTTGACGAAATAAACGATTCATTCGCGAACGATAATTGGAAACGGTGCCTAAATGGTTCTATATAGAACCATTGACGTTGTTGAAGAACCATTTTAGAACCCTTATTTCTCTGAGTGTAGTAAACCATACGTTTCTATACATCACAATGCCCGCACATCTTTTGAATTAATTTCGGTAAGCTTTCGATTCTTGTTATGATCAGACACTAAATCATATGGTTTTCCGGTCCTTGGACAGAGGTTTTACTTAACCGATGCTTCATAACTCAATATAAGTCAAGTTTGATTGTAAATTTTCAATGCTGCAATATTGTCTGAAGATTATTGTTTGCTTATTGTTTATTTTATTCCTTTATATTGCAACTCATACAGAAGTCGTTACCGAATCTTCAATTCTATTTCTGTTTTATTTTCTTAATTTTTCAATTTCATCTGCTTCATCCGAATATTTCCCACCTCATCTGCTTTCACCGCCGCTATGTGAACTGTCTTGTCGTACACATCCCGCTATCGAACACTTCTACATTTGGTCCCATAATTTATAGAAACCATCTTCAAGAGGTTAAACAAGACGTTCTCTAACCTATCCGAAGAGGTGAGCAATTGGGTATTCAAACTATCAACCAAAGAAAGGTAATCGTGTTCTTGTTTAACTTTGCTAAATGAGCCGTTGATACATAATGTCGTATGGCACTCGCCTCTCGCGAACACCCATATCAGTGTTAACAAACACTATGTTCATGTACAGACGTGACAGGAATTTCACGTGGGAAGAATAGCTGTATACCCCTGTCCGTCTTGTTCATTTTGTAATACCAGTTAGCAATCAGAGGAAGCTTGTGAAAGATTGGTTTCTCGAGATCCGAAACACGAAATGTCACGAAGGCAATGGAAGGTTTCTTGATTGAAGTCGTTACACGGCTTTCTCAATACCACGCGCTGTAGTTTCTAATCTGTCACAAATACACCAGATGCATCATATGTGGATAGCAGACCGGGAGAAAGGTGAGATGCTCTTTCCCACATTTATGTCGAACAAGCTCTGGTGATTATCAGAACTGCGAAGTAACCTGTGTTTAGAATTTAACAAAGTAATGAGAACATAAATCACCGGACTGATGGAAGAGATGAAATGCTTGGTTTGAATCGATTATGCGCTATGCAAATTTATATATGTATGGTTTTGACAAATTCCACAACAATCTGTTGAAGCTAGCAATCCGCCATAAGCTTCGGCTGATTATTCTAATCCGTTAAAAAGTGTGAAAAACAAATTGCAACTTATACTGTAGATTATAAAAAAAAACAAATACAAACTTAAAACAGTGTAAGATAGAATGTACTTACGTTTTCACCTGTCTTGTGTCTCAGGTAGAACTGGTGTTTTTGTGTCTGTTGAATGCCACAGTCGACTAAATCTGCTATATTACTGAAACAACAAGACTACCGTGAACCTGGTGACTTTGAAGTTTTATCTAAGTATAAAACAATTGAAACAACAAGCACAAATTACTTTAGGTAGTTATTGTTGATACTTTGTGATGCTTTTTCCTATTGGGTTATCTCCCTTTCCTAGGTTAAGAGATAGGGATTTCATTTAAAAGCCTTCTAGCTGAGAATTTTGCACAACAATATTCATCCAATTTGGTAAATTTTGATAGACAATGTGGTGATATGCATACAGTTAGAATATAAGAAAAAGTTAAATACTAGTTATATGAATTTGTCATGAATATGCTTCAGAACTAGGGCTATTCCCTATGTTTTGTGGGTTATGAAGTGGAGCATGGGTCAGTCCACTTAATGGTGCCTACAGCTAAAAAATGCACCCCAACCTATATTTCTTTCTTTGTTTTTCGTCATATTACATAATTATGAATGCAACAACACACATTATTCAAAAAGTTACTTTGATTTACCAGCAGCGAACATCCTTAAATTGTGTATAAAGTGGTTATGAATATGACTATATACGACACAAATATTGTTATTCTACACACAAAAAAAGAAACAAGATTATGATTTTCTACACTCGATGACTGCAAACGTAAAACGAATCATGATTTACCTTTAAGTTTGGACTTACCATTCTGTCTTTCATCTTCGTCTGACCACATTGTAAACTACACGCGGGTGGACACGAATCTTTCCGTATCTACGATGTAGTTCGAATAATACTTCTAAATATTATTATAGGTTATCAAATATGTTTGGTTAGAGTACATGTTCAATACAAATCAGATAATTACAGTTAAATTTTACTAAACGTGAAAAGTATGTACTACAATGGTTGTGTCTCGAACTAAATGTGCCACATTGTCAGGCTGTTTTCAAACTAAAATGAAAGCAAAAATTCGAAGCACTAAAATTCTGATTTTTACATATGGGTAAACAGTTGCAGTCTTCATCACTATATGAATAGAAACATTTAACATTCAGTTGAATACACTTCTAAACTAGAAAAAGTGCGTTTGTTTAATCATTCAATACATTCAGATACTGGGGCAATGTGCAAACTTTAAATAGAAATGGATGAAAGAAGATCTGAAGTATTTCATTCCATTTTTATCCGTTAAAAACCCTTATATATGGTTATTTTCCAATTCATGAACATATTAAGGAGAAGTCGAAAGAACACGTTTATCAGACCAATAAAACCGAACACCTTATAAAAATCAATATTAACAGTTGAGCTCCGCTGCAGAGATTATCTGTCAATGCTCGTTAGGCACTGTTTCCAATTATCGTTCGCGAATGAATCGTTTATTTCGTCAAATTTTCTCGAAGTCGCGATTTTCCAAGGCGCGAGGAAATGGGTTTTTTTTCTTCAAAATACACGATTCATTCGCGATTGCTGTTCGAATGGGTTTTTTTTTACTGTTGGCAATCGTTTTTCAATTGAGAAAATTTTCTCGAATAAAAAGCGATATCGCGATTCAATGGTTTTTTAATCGAGAAAATATAAGCGATTGAAAAAAAAACGATTGAGGATTATAGCCGAAAGTAGTACGGCAAGGTTCAGCCTGACTGACCCGCATACACGTTCGAGTTTCTGTATCATAAACACTTCAGTCAGACTATAAGTTCGATCATTTTTTCTTCTTCCTTTTCTATTCTTCTTCGCCTTGTGTAAAACTATAGCATGTTTCAGTTCAGTTGGCGGTTATATAGATACGATGGGGATATTGAAAGAAATTGAAAAAAAAAGATATATATATATACATAGGAATAATGGAGGAACGATATATGCATATAATTATAACTTCATATTTACACATATTTTGTACAGGACACAGGCCCGGATATGGTCAGATTGAGTCATTTGCACTTGCAATTTCGTCTATTATTTTGAGTATTTCTGTGTTTTAAAGCTGGTATTATTCCAGATTTCTTGTGTAGTATTTTTCGTGAGCGTTTTTGGCATCTGTGCGTGCTGAAATTTTGAGTTGATTCGTCAGATTTTCGCTGTTCGCGTGGTGTTTTGTCCTCAACCTGTAACCATCTCGGTCATCTATACGCGGTAAGACTGATCCTGGGATCGTGTGTATCCATTCTCAGCCTACTTTCGGCAACTACAAGAGGGAATTCCCAGAAATCAATACCACGTGACTTCGTCAGCCAATCAGCTAAAGTCTACCGACGTAACCCCAACGTAACTCGCCATTTTCGAGTCATGTGATGAACTACTTGTTCAAAATTTCAGATCCACCATACCTCTTAGATGATACGAAAGTTATATATACCTATATATTTTGTAAGCCCAGGCAATATCTGTTTCAGAAGTGATATGAAAACCTGTAATTTATCAGATTTCTCGAGTCTGTTCTCTGCCGGATGAAGGCCGAACAGAATCCGGTAAAGTACCGGATATCACTCCGCGATAATGGAGACACGATTCGCAAGGCATCTTATGGATGGCGAAATGGTTTTGTCCTTGTGTAGATAGATGGCGCTGTATTGAATATAACATTGTCATACGGGGCTATTGAGTCTTCGAAAGCACTTAATTATTAATATATAGCGCGAGCTATTTGTAAAACTTTTCACAACTGTCCTTATGTTTTTGCTTGTTTGTTTGGTTGTTTGAATTAATCTTTTTTGGAGCTCCCTGGGTGGGAGTTTCGTTGTGCGGCTCCCTAAGTGGGAGTCTATAAGTGCAAAACCCCACAGTTGCCTGGCTTGTGGGATATTTGATGGTAAATGAATACGTATATTTTCAATAAATTAATAAATACAAAAGGAAAAATATATATATATATATAAAAGAAATGATTCAAAGAAAATAATGATATTGATTATTTTTCACAATTTGATGAAAATACACTTATTCATTCACCATCAAATATCCCACAAGCCTGGTAATTGCAGTATGGAAAACACTGAAAGTGGACTGAACACGGTTTACTTGGCAAGATGATCAAGGTATCGCCTTTGGCTCAAAAGGAAACCTTGACGATGCGAAGATGTGTTGCAAAATGCCTGTATAATTCAGGTCACGTGACTTGGTTGCTGAAGAATCAAACAACGCCCCTCACCGTGTATGATACTATATGAGAAATGACTGCATTAATATAAAATATGAATATAAAACGTCTTTCTCTGTCCGACAGGTTTTCAAATCCCACATTTAAATCTTTAGTTTTGTGAAAAAGACGAAATTTTTAACCGATGAGCGTACTCGGACGAGACATTTTTTCTCTCTTGCCAGCTATCTTAATCCTGTATGAGATGAAAATATATAATATTCAGGTGGTTTCTGGCTTGAGCTTCCCTTTGGAAATCATTCATAGTTCATTTATCAAAACGTAAAATTAAGATAAAAAGTATTGTACATATGCGAATCCAACCGTTATGTGCGATTCAGTCACCATTGTGATATGTATTTACTATAAATATGAAATCACTGCGGCGAATATTCTTATGATCAATAAAATTAACTTGATGGTGATTTTTTTAACTTATTCACATCTCAATAGTTTAAAAACTGTACCAAAACATGAATGGATACCCTTTCCTAATATATGTTTTACTATAACAAAACATACATATTTAATTACACTATTTTTCACCTTAATTAACCTAGAAATTCTCGGCTGGCGGGCTAAGCTGTTCTGGGTTATCGCCATGCGCCCATTCACACCTCAATCAAGTCTGTGCCATGATCATTCTGATAATGCAATCAACGACGAACTCAAATCCACTTATGACCTATACCCGGTATTTACAAAAACAAGATATTGTGACTATCATCCTGTATTGTTTATACCAAGTTGCATGAATATATGAGGAAATTATCGGACGTATGAAGGGAACGACTGAACATTAACACATTGGCGGCTCACACGATTATTATATAAACATGTAATTTTGTCATTTACGCTTCGCCAGAGTAAATCTGAGCGCAGACGTCACAGGAAGCATGGAACAGGTATGTGTATAGATATTTCCAGCATACGGTCTACTTCGGCTTGTAGGAGACTATAGACCGTGAATCATATATATTATCCGGTTATCTTACGCATTCATACAGTATAGTATAGTAATATAGGTTTTCCATCGACAAATCCACAAGCAACATTATTTGTAGTTCCCAGTTCGCGGATAGAGCGGCGTACGACGGCAACACGGCCTATGTGTCAGATATCACTCCGCCTCACGATTCTCTCGCACCTTGAAAAAAACCCGATTCCCTCGCGATTGAAGATTCGCGATCAAGAAAGGATCGCGCATGGGTAAACGATTCAAAAACGATATCGCGAGAGAATGGTTTTTTTTCAGAAAAGGTTCAATCGTTTTTTCTCATTTTTTTTCTCGATATCCTCGCGACTGATTCGCGAATGATCGTTTTTCAATCGAGAAAATTGAAGAAAAATCGCGACTGAAGAAAAAACGAATAATTGAAACGATCCCTTAACATTATTTCACTGTCAAGCCATATGACATGCTATTGCTGGTGGGATGTAAGAGAAACAAATGAAAATGGACGCAACCTTATCAATATAAATGGACTCAAAATGGAAATAAAATATAAGATTCGACAAAAGACATTTTTTTTAATAGCGGACTTTCACTAATCGTTTAACAATAGTATCTGCCTGATAGATGAAGGTGCATCAAGGGTAGGCTCCGCGCCTGATTTGCGGTTAATCGGAATATTTTAGACTCGATGATAACAGAACAATTTTCGATCTGAAATTGTCAAAATTATCATAAATGTAAGCATGGTGGTAAAGTAAATTGATCAATATTAGCCCGATCTGCACGAGCTATCATCGTTTAGAAGTAGACCTATCTTCTAGAGAGACCCGAGTAACGAACCGCAAATCATGAAAGGGACCCAGATAATATCTTCTAAGGGTTAGTGCAGGTCAGTGATTGGATGGAGAACTGGAACATGGAGAAATTCCTGTTCGGTTTTTAGCTTCGTTTGTTTCTGAATCATGACAAAACTGTTCTGTGAAACTTCCCTGAATAGTGTATGTCCTGCTATTAAAGTATTACGCGAGACAATTTGAGAGAATTAGAGCTTCAGTGAATATAATTAACGTAAACAATTCGACCCTTCTCCGTTTATACTAGATAAACAATGCGGTAGTAGGGCTGTTAATAGTACAGTAAGTTCATGGTTGACTGGGGCAAAGGTTCTTGAAATCATTGGATAAACAATTTACACTAAGTCAGCATCGTATAAAACCAGACGATACTATTATGTTGCCCGGAGGCGTAGATCCATCGTCTTTCCAGAAATAATGACAAGCCATGGATTAGTTTGTCAGCATTTTCTCACATAGGGGCTATCAAACATCTCCGGTGTTTCAGTATGATATATCTTTGGGGTCTGCCCTAGCAATAAACCTATTTTATCTTGTTAATTTCTTACTTCCTTTATTCCTACGAAGTAGGCTACAGATCGCAAATTGTCCGGTAATGAGTGAGTCAGTCAGTCAGTCCATCCGATTCCTTTCGTCGCCAAAATAAGGAGAACCATTGACATTAGAACCTTGATTTTTGGCATGAACGTGCATTAGGGCATTGTTACCAGCAAGTTCTGAGCTGACCGAATTCTGATGAAAATTTGATTTATAATTATGTTTTTAATTATTTATGGATAGCTCAGCGAGTGCACTGTCATGCCCATTGGGAACCATTGGCTGTATTCTTCACGGAGTACAGTCATGTTCCCCCCTGTCCCATTCCCCCCCCCCCTGTCTTTTCCCCTCCACTGTCATGTTCCCCCCTGGACATATTCCCCCCTCATATTTACTTGTCCATATAGCTGTTGTGGGTTAAATATTTAGGTAATTTTTTCTTCCAGTAAAATAATGCCAATTTTTATCTATCATAAACTGTTACAGGAAAAGACAAATGCTTTTTTTTAATGTAATTCCACCAATAAATTATTTTCTTCACAGATTTATCTTTAAGTAGTCTTAGATAGGCACAAATTTCACCAACCAATAAAAGAAACAGAATTATTTGAATGGCACAATTATAATTGAT
>JAVTVY010036846.1:0-16412 GCA_036873755.1 Hanleya hanleyi | reverse complement strand
ATTCGTAAATGTGTTTTACCTCGGCGAGAATGCAGAGAAGACAATATATTGTCTCATTAGCACTATGATAATCTCATCTAAATTGCATAGATTCGCACTGCAGAGAGAGTTAATATATTGTCTATTTAGAGTAGATTCGCAAATCTGTTTTACCTCGGCGAGACTGCAGGGCAGACAATATATTGTCTAATTAGCACTTAGATAATCTCATCTAAATTGCGTAGATTCGCACTTCATGGAGAGCGTAGATTCGCAGGTACATTTTATTCATACACATTTTTTGTTGAATGGGAGGCAATATATTGTCTAATTAGAGCATTAATAATGTCATGGAAATTGTATATATTTGCAATTCAAGAAGACTTAATATACTTTCTATTTAACATATATTCACGAAGCGGTTTAACCTTATCGATCATGCTTCATTCTCTATTGTTTAACCCAGAAATGATATGTTGTTGATATAACAATAATATTATCTGTGCAGCAGTAAATCCTTAACAACTAAATTGAATGTGGATATCCCTTTTTTGTTGAACCTAGAAATGCCATATTGTTATAATCACTATAAAACCATTATCTGAACAGTTCTCTTGAGAACCAAATGGCATTTGACACTAGGGGTTGCGTTCAAATGATAAAAGGTTGACAATAATTTGATGATATTCCGTGCAGATTTTAGGAACTATCTCCCTAAAAAAATAACTATAGTCATCTGTGAGTGCATCAAGAAATTGGAAGGCTTTGCTCCATGCTACATCTAATGCTACATTTTATCTTCGCAATGAATATATCATGTCATAAGTACATGTAATTTTGATCACCATCTTCCACAAAAATGATATTAGATACCTGTGCATTGCGTTGTCGGACTTCTTATATTCAGATTCCAATCATCGTCATTATAAACGGGCCGTGTTTCAACGACCGCATCTACGGCAAATACATTCTCCAAACTTGGCCAACCCGAACTACCTAAAACGTCCGCATTTTCTCGTACGAATCCAGCCCACGCAGAGTTATTATCCTGTAAAAAACATACAATTGAGATATTAAAAAGTGAGCGATCATTATATTGAACTCGGCTATAATCGATCATTTACAACGCCGTTCGCTATGTACATCATTATATCGACAAAGTCGTGTGATTAAACATATCAGTATTGTCGGTGAGTAAGTCGTAATAAAATTGTAATACTTACGGACGATTCTTAAGGTTCGATGGTATTTTTCAGTAAATTCGCCATTCCGAAGTAAGATATAAATCGAATACTATTAGCCGTATATATTTCGACAAGCGGTTTGACCGTTCTCAAATAATGATTTATTTCACGGTATACCCTTTCAATTACAAGCGTCTAGTCCGTCATTCATAATCCAGCCGTCGTCCATTAGAGAATATCCGCGTCCATAATCCAAAGACCTATTTCATATAACAGTATTAGCACCAAATTCAAAAAGACAATCATAGTATACATAAACATAGGCTTGTTTCCTGCAAGAGAGAAGCGGTCAACAGTTTCAATGATGCCGGCAAGACATCATGATGTTCCAAAAATATCAAATCCGTATCGCTGATCAGTATTCTTAATCCATAATATTCGTTGTAAAGTCGTCATCTAAAGAATGATGTATCTCAGTCACGCTTTGATTGTGACTGTTCACAATCATACTATACGTTGATCGTATTACATAATTCCCTACCCTAACTCAATCGATTTCGTTCTGTAAATATAAGAAGTATAAACATTCAAAACCCAATGTTACCATACACTGATTGAAATAACTCATGAAGGCTATAATTGAAACGCCCTCCTATATTCAAACCGTGCCATCGCTATTTATTCTATCACAGCTGTTACCACTATACAGCTTCATATACTTACACAGGTACATACTAAAATCAATACAATTATGTAACATGACCGCCCCTATCTGTACATCGAGGTTATAATCAATATGTACCGCGTCATTATTAGCCAAGTATCACCATACACTGATTGCAAGGCCTTTTTGTAAAAAAGTAATATGGAGCCTACAATATAGAGCGTATATATGAACGGTTAACGTATAGATTCGGAGAATTTATTGACATGAATCCGTACTACATATATATATATCGAAATAACATCTTTTTGTAAAAGCGATATAAAACCTAAAATATATGCCGTGTTATTTAATCGTTATTAACGATTAACGTATAAATTCGGAAGGTTTATTAATAATATCATATGTAGATCTATACTATATATATATTTAGGTAAATTATAACGTATATAATTTATTAATATCCAGGCACAATAATTTATACAAATAGAAATTGATAATGACGTATGACAGTGGTCGGTGGGTGATGGTGGATTGCGGTGGCTATGTGGATTTGGGTGGCAAGTGTAATACATGAGATACTCCTTCTCTACTACTACCAATTGATCAGTTCCTCCTCTGACCATCTTGTACTATCTGACACATACGTGTCAACGTCCGCCATATTATTAACTGATTATACCCGGACATATCGGCCTACATACATCTCTAAATATATCTACGTAAACCAAACCTCAAATTATAAATACTAAACCTCCCATGCCTCTGGGTACCACAGTGGGATGAGTTAATATAATGTCCTGGCACCCAATCGTATATGTGCGACGAATGGTCACTGCAGAGCAGAAGAAATATGCAAACCACCCGTCAGAATTGAAAAGTTGAATTACCAAATACTGTATTACAGACAAGATGAAACCCTCTCAATTGCATACTGCTTGATTGAAACTTCTGTTTAATCGAATTGGAGTGAAATCACAAATGTATCACTCGCTTCATGCCTAGATCAGTTTAAATGAATGTGCATACAATTTCCCTGGATTGTGCTATTAAGAGGTTTAAACTTTATGTAATATGCAAAGTTTCTGATGTGATACATGTAGCAACTACCAATGACACAATTGTCGCAATTACGACATTTGTGTCATTAGCAGGCGACTGTGTGATTCAAGAAAAATACGGTAGCAAGCAAGTTGACGCTTATTGACACAACTGGAAACCAGTAATTATTTGAGACAAAAATATATCACACATGGTGTATGACTAAATCTTTGGTATACTTGCAATAGCAACCATTAATGACACAATTGTAGTAATTGCTTCATTACTGGTCGACTTTGTCGCAATTGCGGCAATAGCGGTTGACTCTGCATGCAGAGTCGCCTGCTAATGAATGACGCAATTCCGACATTAGCTGGAGACCTGACAACTGCTAATGACACAATTGTCGCAATTGCGACATTTGTGTCATTAGTAGTTGCTACAGGCACATAAACTTACTCTAACTCCTCTTGCTATCACATGTATCAGGAGGACCTCAGCTTTTGTTAATGTACCAGCCGCGGGAGGTTACAATCTCTGATAACAGGAGAATGAAACCAGTTGTTCGCATTTCAAGTTTGATTTTAATAAAGTCAATACTGATTAAAATAATAAGCATAACGTTCGTGTCATGATCTCTTTATCAGAATACAAAGGAGTAGTTCGATAACATAAACGAGAAACTCCCTTGGGTGGTACGTTAGCAAAGCCGAAAAATAATGTTCTGCACAAAAAGCTGTGTTTCTTACAGACAAAATACCCTAGTTTTATATTGTTCACGCTCAGAGTCAAACGTGTCAATATCTAAGAGAGTTTTTCATACGTTACCGTAATTATTCCTTTGGTGTTAATTCTTCGAAAAAACGAAATAGGCCAGAACCCCATGACACGCTTAAAGCAAATTTCACAAGTTGAAATAAATTGAAATATATCCGATAATCATCACACAGCCTCCAGGGGTCTGTCACGAATATTTCATACCCGTACATGAAAAAAAAATAAAAATAAAAAAAATAGACCGAAACTTTACACGATGTTCGCTGCAAGCTTGAATATATAGGGCATCTTCAGTGAAAACGCAAATAAGCACGCTAAACAGGAGTACAAGGACATTTTTTCACATTTAATGATACTGATGGATATATACCATAACTTCGACTGCACAAAATCACTGTCACTTTGAGTTTTTTAAAGGGCTTAACATCAACTTGTTTGCATATGAAAGGTAACGTAACATACATAGTTGATTTCATCCCACCCTTCGATTATTTACACTTCTCCAAAGATACAACGGAACATACCGGAATATTGACAAAACACATATGGGCATTCTGATTTTCTTGGTATATAAGCCTAGTTAAAATCACCTCCTCAAAGTGACTCGCATTTTTTTTAAAATAAATGTCAAATTATCTGCTCCACTACATATGTTAATTTCTAGCAACGGTACGCCGCCAAAATTATCCTAAAATTCTATGATAATTTGTAGATTCGCTCAACCGTGTCTATGAAGTGGGGATTTGTTTGTTAGCTGTTGGAGCATCCAAGTCATCTATACGCACAGCGCGACCGAACTTGGATATAATTTGATCACATGACTGGCGTGTCACATGTTGTACACCCTAGATTGCACAAAGACTTTGTTCCTTAATCGTATCAGTCATAACCAATAATTACTAGTACAATAATGTCATCATAAATGCTCAGTGTAGTATGTGTATTCTTGCGGTTCATCTTGGTTTGTACATGATAAAGTATAAGATGACTGCTCCACGACAAAAGCCACTGTTGTTCAAATAAGTACAAATAATATACCATCATTCTGCGCAGGATTTAGGGCCATGTAAACAGTCGGATAGGCTTTCATCGAACCTCTAAGCGATTTTGTCACAGTAGTTCAATCGCAACCATTCTTCGCCTGGTTGACATCTTCTATATTCGGACTTGCTTCTCTGGTGACGGTTAGCAACTGACAGGTCCCATCCATGCGCTATAATCAAACATGGCCAAAAGGGATGTTTGTTTGTGACGGATAAAGCTGATATTTTTTCCAATCCAAAACCTGCAAAAAAATATTTTTCTTGAATAATACATACTGAAATATCAGCCTTGGAAGAATTACGATAGCCATTTGCGTAAATTGAATTTATAGTCCATCAAAATGTGCTCCCTGCCATATTTTGATATTTTTGAGGTATTTATGTTTTCTCTTGTAACAAAAATATGACACCTCAAAACCAAAATTATATTTTCCCATAAGATATTGGGAAGTTTGATCAGTTTGAAAGTGTCAATTTTGCTTTTGGTTTCATGTTTCATTTTTCCGACAAGAGAAAATCATCCCTATAAATGCTTCAAAACTACCAAAATAGGAGGAGCACATTTTGACGAATCATAAATTCATTTTTATTCAGCTGACCATCGGATTTATTTTCCGGACTGATACTTCGGTTTATATTCTTCACGAAAGATATGATTTTTGATCGGAGAAACAATCAGCTTTAGTATACCGTCACAGACATAGGAGTTTTTCGTATGCAATCATCACACATCCTTTTTTATTACCACATTCAAAATGCAAATTTAGAACATTTGCACAATATTCGCGTTATACAAGAAAGGTTATTGAGGATATTTTTCATTTCATGGAATGATCTTAGCGGGGAGTTTATCAGGAGAGATGTCCGAAAGACGGCATACGCTGTGTCGGGGATGGAGGCAAACAGAGAGAGATGCCCTGGGTGCTCCAACATGTGTCATCATTTGACTCGAGTTCGAGACTGTGACACACGCCATTATATTTCCGATTGCTCCTTACGGGTTAAATAAACTGAATGACCTCGAGAAAAGGATATAAGTTATGCTATTATTGGAATTCATATCGCATATGTTAATGAACCAGCTGAGGTTAATTTAAAAAAAGTTTTTCTCACAAAAGAAATGCCTCAAGTAAAATCGATAAAAAAAAGCAAAAAAAAAAAATGCGGATATGCGCTATAAAAGAAAACAGCTCAGGTATGTGTGTGTGTGAATTGAGTTAGAACAACTGATTACTGGTTTGAATTGTTCCTTTAACTGACGACTAGAAGGTAAGAATTCGGCTGGTTTGCAGTCCACTTTTTCGTATAGCATAATTGAATAGGCTATTTGGAATGAAAGTATATTTATTCGTCAAATACAAACGAATTTGGTCAACTAGAAAATAGGACCCGATGAACCTGTACATAGACAATTCTTCTATTCTATTTATATCTCCATACGCCCATTTATTTTTGTTTACTTATTTATTTATTTATATATTTATTTACTTATTTATTTGTTTATATATTTATTTACTTATTTATTTGTTTATTTGATAATACAGCGCTTGCAAACATCTTTAACAAACTAAGAAATGTAACGTGTAATTAAAATAAAACATTGAGTTGATGGGCTGCGAAATCCGTACGGGAAGCGGCCCTTAAACTGCAATTTCAATCAATATCTGATCAAATATAACGACAGAATTGACCCGCCAGTACCCTATATGATCTGTGCAAATACGCACATAGGGTGACCTATAACCTTTCAGGTCTATAAAAACTTGGCATTAAAACACTAACCGTATGAGATAAACTAGAATGAGATAATACACAAGTGTTTGAGGCGCAGACAATACATGCCTCCTGTCTCCCCTGACGAGAGCACACAGGTGTTGATATTGACCAAAGAGGCTCGAAACACTTCGTCCCAGGTTTTACACTATACTGTGTCCTCTGTATATAGATCATCATCACTGACATATTCCTCTATGGTTTCGAATCGTTTTCGATTAATTATACAGCGATATACACAGGCAAACTTTCACCAACCAGTACCGTTCAGTTCTGTACCAATTGATACCGTTCAGTTTCCTGTTGGTACCCTCTAGGTAACTTGTTGGTACTGCACGGATATTTTAGGCTTGGTACCGTTAGGTCCTGACTGAACAGTACCGTGCAGTTACTAATCAGTCACCACACGGTAGTATATGCCAGGTTCTTTCCAGTTACCTACCAGTAACTGATTGGTAACCGATTGGTAGCCACCATCATCCTAACTTTACAGTACCGTGCAGTTCTGACTTGTAGGGTACTGGTCAGTTACTGATTGGTAACCACTAGGTTATACCGTACAGGAAATGTGAGGTTACTGCTTGGTGACAGCTTGGTACTGTTCAGCTACCGATTGGTATCACGGGTTGGTTCCACAAAGTGGCAACTGATTGGTGACCACTTGGTACCTTCGTGTAACTGATTGGTAGAACAGATGTTTTATTGGAAAGGTACCAATTGGTAGCCAATCATTGGTGACCACTTGGTACCATTCAGTAACTGGTTGGTACCACACTTTATTCGACAAAAGTACCCATTGGTAACTGATTGGTGACCACTTGGTACCAATCAGTAACCGGTTGGTACCCATTGGTAACTGATTGGTGACCACTTGGTACCAATCAGTAACTGGTTGGTACCACACACGTACCAATTGGTAATTGATTGGTGACCACTTGGTACCAATCAGTAACAGGTACCGCATCTGTTCTTCCACAAAATACTAAATGATAGGGGAGATATATTTCATTTATGGTGTATCAATTTTTATTTAAATACGACCAAGATACTTGCATGTGGATGGTTATTCAATAAAAAAGAAAACAAACGTTACCTTTTTCGCAGACAATTCACACCACAGTTTCGTCATGTTGTATATTTTTTCTATTCACTTCCTATAATCTCTGGGAACATGGCAATCACACACAATATGTGTTTTAAGCACAATTTATTTTTTACCAATTTTCAAACATTATCAAGTTGAGAAATTCAACATTCTCAAGGAATAAAAATTGAAAGGCATATTTATTACACAATTGTCGAGTCTTGTTTTTTCTAATGATCCTCTCATACGATAGCATGAAGATAGAATTCACGGTAAGTTACCATGCATGATCTAAAGAACAAACATTTCTTTTCATATAAATCATTTTGATTATTCCTTACATACCATCTGGTAAAAAATAATTGTAGATCTTCAACTGAAATAACTTTCAAACAAAATATCAAAGATTTGCTGATATTGCTGGAATTGGTAAATTCAATTTATTCACTGGGCTGGAAATAAGGCGTTGTTATGGGAACCTATTTACAGGTTACTGTGAAATTTGAGGTGGTCTGGTTATTGGGTAACCTTCTGGCAACTAGTTACCTGAATAACAGGTTACCAGTTATTTCCGGCCCTGTATTCACATTGTAATTCCATTATAGCAGGAATCCAAGACCGTGTAAGAATTAGTTTCCAAAAACTTTCATGTGAAAAATCTTTTTATCGAAGCCAACTTTAAAGCTTTGTTCATTTGAACGAAATCTGGGGCATTTGATCTAAAGACATGATCATGCCTGATGAGTATCTAGGCATGAGGAGTATTTTCTCGCCTTTGTTATTCAATATAAATTTGAACAATGTTGTTAAGCTTATTTATCATTTTACAGAACCTTGCTATCCCTTGTGCATTATAGTAAAATTCTACATTCTCTTTGCAGTTTATTTATATCTTTCTGGAAGTTTAATTCCCAATGATTTCACCAATTTAGTTCTTATTAGCTGCAGCTGTTATTTCAAACTCCGAACAGCGCATGTCAGCTGAACGACTGTCGTCTGGCTGACGATAGTCGTTCAGATGTATGCGCTGTTCGGAGTTTGATTTGGGGCAAAAGGCGGTTATGTCCCCTTCTCTCTAGACAAACCACTAGGGGGCGTTGGGTGTAAAGCAGACGACATGTGCAGCAAGGCAGTTCTGGCAACATTTCGTTGCACAGCAGTGAAAAAGAAGTATTAATTTCTTTCATTATGTCAGAAATTGGAGTAGAGGAGGTCTTTCAGATCATTTAGGACGAGTGGGACTTCGTGTTGAACTTTTTATACATTCCGGATGACTACAGTCTACACACTGACTGAATCAACTCAGTGAACAGGTCACAGCAGCAACAACAACAACACCATGCTGACAAATAGCAGAAACTTGCAGCTTGCACTCGGACTCAAAAGTTGCAGATTGTAAGATTCAACAGTCACCAGTTGAATTTTATACAACCCCAGGTTGGGCCACACAGTCTTTCTCTGAGAAGCAATGCCAAAAATACCAGGTAACTCAATGATCTCAATTTTTGCTTTGATTTTGTTAAAATCAACAAATCCAGTTGTCAGCTTTTTTTCTTCGACAATTTAAATACTGGTATCATTCTTATACGTAACATTTTGCTCAAACTGTATGCGAATTTGTTTGATTCCCTTAAATTATTTTTCGCAGAAATTTGAAATCACAATTTTCCAGGGTTGAATAAATCTTTATGGTAATGAAAAAGTGAAACGTTATATCTTGAACAACTCTCTAATGAGACTCAGAGTGGAGAACAATACATCTGCTGTTCCATCAGCTGCCAACGACTCGTGCAGCTACGGGTGTCCGACCTGTTATCGTGTGTTTTTGAAGGTTTATTTGGAATATATAAAAAGTACTTCTTGAAATGATATGAAAACTGACACGATGATTGCTGAGCTCGTCGGCTATCTTCCATTATGAATTCAATCCATGACGTCACTCCCTTCTGCAAGTGCGAGAGCTATTTTTAAATCGACTTTTCAGCTCAGTTCCCACCGTGGACAGTACCAGTTATCGGACACCCATCGTGAACAAGAATTTGACGTTGAAGTACAATGTATTTTCAAGTTTTGTGCATGACAATCGTTAGTTCTGTCGTTTAAGATGATATGATCATTGTTCATTTTCTATACGTATTTACTTGAGAGCAAGATCCGGAAGACAGGGTGGTAGATCGAATTTCGCACCCCGCCACAACATGAGAAATTTCGAATTTTGATCAAAACAAAATTTATGTTACATTTCAATTTTTCGACTTTCGTGTCTACCTATAATTCTATATTTTGCATAACAATTAGAAATGATCTCCCCTTTTTTCTGACATATTATTGCCTTGTCATCACGAGCACAACACTAGCTAAGATTCATAGCGTCTCCCTTCCCTCACCGCTATCCCGACGACAAATACATTTCCCTGGTGGTAGCTCGAACATCTCCATGGCGCACTTATTATTACCTTTGCACCCTATTGGACCTTCAACTTGAGAAAATGGGCCGCCATGAATAAAAATACAGAAATGGCAGACTAAATGGCCATTCGTCGGTCAAAAATTAATTACAGACGTTAAAATTATTCCTATGGAGCCTCAAAATCACCTGAAATCGAGGGTCAAGAAGATGGGCATTTCCGTCATAATAGACCCTGTGTATACAGGGGATGATGATCACAACACCGATTATGGTATTTTTATTCATGGCGGCCCTTTTTCTCAAGTAATGAAGGTCCAATAGGGCGCAAATGTAATAATAAGTGCGCCATGGAGATATTCGAATTACCACCAGGGAAATGTATTTGTCGTCGGCATAGTGGACTGGTGAGGGAAGGGAGACGCTATGAATCTTAGCTAGCACAACACGTGCGCTCGAGATGCGTGTCCGATAACTGACCTGTCCGATAACTGTTCTGACACCCGTAGGGTAAAGATTCAATGGCTGTATGTACACCGGTTTTCCGTAATTCAATTGATCTCTGTACATCAAATATTTCTGAAACTTCGATGTTTTGTGAACTATGCATCGTCCGATAATGTCAGAAAATCGTCACACGCACCAGGATTTTATTTTTATTTTATTTTTGTTTTTCATTATTTATGGCAATTTATCTGTAATTCCTAAATTAATGTTAATCATATTAAAGCCGTACCCCAGGCATGGACGGGAACAGCCAGCTGTGAGGCTGGGTTGCCCCAAGGCTATACGGTACGATTTTAGAGGCTAAAATAACACCGAAGCAAAATTTATTCACCAAAAATGATCTTCATATTAGAGAGAGAATCAAGATAATACTCAATGAATATTCAAATAATTGTAGGTTTTATTCACGGAAGAAAGGTTAATGTGAAAAAGAAAATTATATATCACTAACAAATTTGTATGAAACCCTTTCAAAGGAAATGACCAATTTCATATTACATTTTTATTCCATCCAGGTAAAATACAGTATGACATGGGGAATATGGAGGGTAGGCCTACTCTGCAGTCTTCAGAAAAATGTCCAGGAATAGGTATGTGGATAATAGATACCGGTACCGCATATGTATTTTGACAAGTTATAAACACATCTGTCACTCATGTTCTTACCCCACCCCCCTGTCTTTTTAAGGGAAGGGAATGTTTGCATGCAGTCCCTGTCGGTATGGCAGAACTTATCCAGACAATATCTTGGCTACTATTAATCGACTTTTAGAGTGAGTGAGTGAGTGAATATGATTTAACGTCGCTTTCAACTGTATTTCAGTCATATCACGACGTTGGGTCCTATTCCTTTTCACACCCGGGAACCACACGGGTGGGCTTGGGGTCCTATTCCTTTTCACACCCGGGAACCCCACGGGTGCTCGACTTATTGAGACATTCTTTCCTTTAGAAGATTCTTAGTTCCTTGCAGAGATATGCATTGTCACATATTTTACCCGTTAAAATATTTTGCTGAATTATGCCTGTGTATCGTAAACGTCATCGTAAACGTCAAGAAATAAGCTTATCTGGTCCATTATATCAGTAACTTTTTTACACGGAAGAGATGCTTTAGGGTCACCTGTCAGATGTGACTTTCTTACTCTTAATTCATTGTTCACAGAGTTGTGGCCCTTTATCAATGACATCAATACACTTTTGTACATTGTCACTATCTCTGCCACAAACTCTCACATTCATTGGCTATTTTACTTGCTTTGAGACAACCATGTAGGATAAAATTGTGACAAACGGGTTCGAAATAATCACAAACAGGTTCGAAATATTTTTGTGATCGGTTCAGTGTTGCCATTGTGCCACGTGCACTGATGAATTCGCACTTGTTGACGTTACGCTGCATCAAGCTAGTTTGAAATAAACGCAAACCATTGAGCATAGTTTCTCTCAATTTTTGGAAGTGGTTGATGTAAATATGGTCTTCCCTGTGATATGGACAGTCACACTTTACTAGTAAAATTGTTGAAGAATAAAATATCATGGGTGCCAAAACCCTTATCTTGGTTTGAGGGATCTTCCATTGTTATTTACTCAAATGCTAGTTCTCTCAGTTGATTAGTCAACTGGACCAATTGACAGACAATCAGGAAGGAACAATTACAGAATCTTTAATATTTGATAGTTTGTATTGTGCAAGTCCCCCATTTGGTCCAAATGTTATGGGATATATTTTGGTGAGAGCATAAGAAGGAAATCAGGTTCCCATTTGCAAAAGGCGTATCCTATTACAAATGGTACCACCATCTACCGTTTTCATTTTTCATCTATGATGGACCCACATTTTTGTGTTTAATTTATTGTTTGTAGAAGCTAATAATCCAAACTGTATACAATTATCACCCCAGAATGGATTGAAAGGATGATGAAACACCAAGCAAAATTCATTTATGTGAATTTGGAGAACGTCGTTCTGTCAAATCCATTTTGAATGCTTCATGATGTTCACATGACATTAGCAATATTATACAAATGACGTTAGCAACATTTTTCCCAGTGCTCAAAATTATGTTTAGGCAATATTAGGCAAGATCACAAGTTGGTAATTTTTGTGTTATCTACCTTGACAGAGCTGATGTTAGACACCATTTTTTTCTCATCTCTCATTATTCCCATTTGCTCAAATTTTTTTACCAGCTTGATGAGTCAGTAGTGAACAGATAATGAAAAGTATATTATAAAGGTTTAACATCTATTCATTTTGTTTTTCTTTGGTTATCTTGATTTTGGAATGTTGCTAATGTCAATTTTTTCTATGACAGATTTTGGTACCTTTTATAATAGAATATGCCAAACTTGAAAAATGGCACTAAAATATAATCTGAACAATGTCTAATACCAACCAAGGAGATGCTGATCCATCCTTACAAATATATCTCTGGATGTTTTATTTACTAACCATGTTGTTCATGTGCTAATAAACTGCTCCTATTTTTTCTTGTGTTACCTCACACTTCCATTTATCTTTCAGCTTGCAGTACCAGGCGATATGACTAAATACAGAGCCAGAGCAAGACATGTTGAAAATTCAGACCCTCTCCTGTTCATACCACAACACGACAAATGAGGATGAATCCTAGCTGCTGAGGGAAAATTCATCAGAAACCACTGATACATGCATATACTTGTGAAAACTGAGCACTATCAACATCTCTCCATGATGACAATTACTACTGTCAATCAGGTTACCAACAGGTTACCTCCTCCAGAAAACCAACATGGCAGTTTAGTGCAACAACATAACCTGTTCAGAATACTGCTTAAAAAATGTAAAGTGTGTGTATTTCAGTCCAGTATACCTTTTAACCACAACATACTGATTGAACATGATCAGTTGATGATTGGACATTTAACACGATCGACAAATTAATGACCAAGGACCAAATACTAGTCTAGCAGTAGTGACCCAGCAGGGAATGTGATAAAGTGGTATAAATAGAACATTGACCAATGACTTACTTTAGTGTTTTTTAATATTTCCTAATTCTTTAAATGTTGAATCTTAGAGCTTGTAAATTTATCAACCCAAATTTTGCACGCAAGCAGATATGCCCAGTAAGGTAACGTGAGGTAACTTTGACAGTGGGACAACTTTGACACCTTTTTGTTTTAGTTATATTAGCATACTGTTACAGCTCATAGACAGTTATCTCATATTTATATATAAGATGCTGTTATCTGCTGAGGCAGCAGGGGGTAGATGGCCAGCCATGTGACACTCTTCATAAGATGGCCACTTAACATGTTGTAGTTGGCACTCGTGTAACTGTTAAAAGTTTGACACAAAAACTTCTACATGTATGGTGAAGATCTGCAATGTTTTGAGTTTATAGTAAAAATACACTATTTTAGAAGTAGTAATCATTGATGTAGTAGCTTCATCCAATTCTTTCTTGTTGCCACTATTTTCAGTAAATTTGTGTATTTGGGGTAACTTTGACACCACGTTCACCACTGATTCCCATGATGATGTCAAAGTCACCCCGGCTCAACATGTCAAAAGTTACCCCAGCTGGTTTGCTATGACTTTGATAATGCATGTCAATGTTACCCCAGGGCATTCACCATGGGGTAACATTGACACATGTTCTTCTTAAAATTTACATGCAATAAATATCTGTGGTTATCACACTTAATCAGAAGAGGTCCAAATGTATCCAGTGTGGATTCTTAATGGTACCCAGTGTTGACATAGTGGGTTCTGGTCTCCAAATCAGCTTGGTGATAAAGTTGTGTCAAAGTTACCACGTTTTACCTTATACTCAATTGCGAGGACACTTATGGCTGCCTGCTTCACATGCTTGCTAGTGTATTTCAAATTACAGACTCGTTTCATGATCATAAATATTACATCCAATTTACGGACATTCTTCAGTTGTAAGATTGATCCGGGTTCATGTTGGTTTACAGAAAGATGTAATATACATAAAATAAAGACTTGAAGTACGCAAAGCTTACCTCGTGTAATTTGTTATGAGACAGTCGTGCAGATCAGATCAAGATCTGAATTCAGGAAATCTTTTACTGTGTATGACAGCTAAGAGGATTTATTTATCCTTTATTTATCTTCTTGGACTGATGGGTATCTCTGATATTTGTGATCCCACATAGCATACCGAATAATACAGATCTTAGTAAATTAATATCTTATCACAGCTCTCCTGTAGAGACATATGGGGGGGGGGGGGTAATGTCACACTCAAGGTTATTTCACTCATATGGTGACAGCCAGTTTTAATGGTGGAGAAAGCCGGAATTCTCTGAGAGGTGAGCAAGTAACTGGCAAACTTTTAAACATGCACCAGCAGGGCTCCAACCCATGCTGGTTCAGCAGTTTGGCTAACGATCACTAGCGAACCGCCTTGGACCACTCCGAGGTAATCGCCACTCACTAGACATATACATAGACTTATCCTAGACATCAATAATGTATTCTGAAAATGTATAAAATATATCTTGACAACACATTTTTTATCAATTCCCCAAATATCCCAAAATTATTTTTTCCTCCAAAAATAGATTAATAATGATTTTTCAAAGCATATTATTTATATATAAATAAATGCATAAGAAATTATTTTTGAAAGCAGCCTTGTACATATCTTCCTGGTAACCGGTTGGTACTGGTCAGTTACAGCTCAGTACTGAGTGGTCACAGTTCAGTGGTGGATATGCACATATCTTCCTGGTAACTGGTTGGTAACAGGTTGGTACTGATCAGTTACAGCTCAGTACTGAGTGGTTAGAGTTAAGTAGTGGATGTGTGACTGGTTGGCACTGTTCTGTTTACAGGTTGGTACCACTCAGTTACAGCCCAGTACTGAGTGGTTACAGTTCAGGACTGGGTGGATAATTGCCATCTGTAACTGATTGGTACTGATCAGTAGCAGCTTGGTACTGTTCTGTTACAGGTTGGTACTGGTCAGCTACAGCTCGGTACTGAGTGGTTACAGTTCAGTAGTGGATGTGTAACTGTTTGGTACTGTTCTGTCACAGGTTGGTACTACTCCGTTAC
Source organism: Hanleya hanleyi (assembly GCA_036873755.1). Classification (NCBI taxonomy): domain Eukaryota; kingdom Metazoa; phylum Mollusca; class Polyplacophora; order Lepidopleurida; family Hanleyidae; genus Hanleya; species Hanleya hanleyi. Next base: position 882 of record JAVTVY010036846.1, on the reverse strand, counting down.
AGCTCAATACTGAATGGCTACAGTTCAGTAGTGGATGTGTACATATCTTCCTGGTAACAGGTTGGTACTGGTCAGTTACAGCTCAGTACTGAGTGGTTACAGCTCAGTACTGAGTGGTTACAGCTCAGTAGTGGATGTGTAACTGGTTGGTACTGTTCTGTCACAGGTTGGTACCACTCAGTTACAGCTCAGTACTGAATGGCTACAGTTCAGTAGTGGATGTGTACATATCTTACTGGTAACTGGTTGGTAACAGGTTGATACTGTTCTGTTACAGGTTGGTACTGTTCCATTACAGCTCAGTACCGAGTGGTTACAGTTCAGTAGTGGATGTGTACATATCACCATGGTAACTAGTTGGTAACAGGTTGGTACTGTTCTGTTGCAGCTTGGTACAGTTCAGTAATACCAATGGATACCACTCCGTCTCAGTAACTGGTTGGTTCCGATCAGTAACTGACCTGTCACAGGTCAGTTGTCAACAGGTAGGTACTGAGTTGGGGCCCTTTTTTGCAGTACCAATCAGTTGAAAACTGACCTGTAACAGGTCAGTTACTGAGTGGTACCAACCTGTCAAAAATTACCTGTGTAAGACATCGAACCCATATCAAACCCCTATTTAGCCTTAAAAATATGCTAAAATGCAGAAAATCAAGCGTAAAAATTAGTATGTAATTGACGATGGATGAAACCAAGCTGGAAGGCTATACCAGAATCACGTACAATTCCGGTTTGTAAGTCGTGTATATTTACACTTGTGACTTTACTGCATGGTATCTTACTGTCAAGTATATGGAACCCTTATAGTGGAAGAAAATATAAAGGTTATACGAGCAATAGCAGTCTATGGGGGAGGGAGGGAGGCGGTGGCATTGACTTTTA
>JAVTVY010036845.1:0-17453 GCA_036873755.1 Hanleya hanleyi | reverse complement strand
CTGTGTTTAATCTATAACCTCAGGCACGTCGCCATCATCATTTTTCAAAGAACGTCTTTAAAAAGCCCAATTCCTCTCTCATCTAAAGTTAAGTAAATGGGCACGGCTATTGTTGCAAACCTTTTGGCGCATGCGCATTCGTCCGAGCCACTAGATTACCGTATTTGAGCAGCTCCGTCTCTTTCTTTCTTGCCCTTTTAGGAGATTGCGTAAGTTCATGCTGTCTGCTCTTTGAGACTATATCAGGGATATCACTTTGTGGATGGATAATGAAATGATTCGTTTGCAGGTTGCCTTGCTATACCGATGTATGTGCAAACTAAACTTGACCAGCAGGTCAGCATTATCTTCACCTAGGCTACCTATTGATGAATAATCCTCAAGCTTATTCTAGGGTCCCTACCTTCATTCTTGGGTGTCGTTCAACTGGTCATACGCGTACGTTCTTCTCTACGGTTATCTATGATGGCCGAGAAGAGACATCGCTGTATTGTGTTATGAATCGGGACCGACACACGAAGGCAGGATGCGAAGTCGCGAAGGCAGGATGCGAAGTCGCGAGGCCAGGATGCGAAATCAAAACAGCGAAGTGCGAAGCGCGAAGTCAGGATGCGAAGTCAGGATGCGAAGCGCGAAGTCAGGATGCGAAGTCGCGAGGCCAGGATGCGAAATCAAAACAGCGAAGCGCGAAGTCAGGATGCGAAGTCAGATGCGAAGCGCGAAGTCAGGATGCGAAGTCGCGAGGGCAGGATGCGAAATCAAAACAGCGAGGCGCGAAGCGCGAAGTCAGGATGCGAAATCAAAACAGCGAAGCGCGAAGCCAGGATGCGAAATCAAAACAGCGAAGCGCGAAGTCAGGATGCGAAATCAAAACAGCGAGCGCGAAGTCAGGATGCGAAATCAAAACAGCGAGGCGCGAAGCGCGAAGTCAGGATGCGAAATCAAAACAGCGAGGCGCGAAGCGCGAAGTCAGGATGCGAAATCAAAACAGCGAGGCGCGAAGCGCGAAGTCAGGATGCGAAATCAAAACATCAGCATTGCGCATGATCCTATCAACACGAGGCCGGTTTGTAGCCCTGATTCCTAATATACATTGTAGGGGCAATTGAAGATTATTGCTGGTTGTTGTTATCACAGCAACGGAGGAAGTAAAATTATTCTGATGTGTATCTTTTCTTTGCATTACTGATGTTTTATAGAAATTCACAAATGGTATTTGAATATATTTTCAGATCTGGTGTTTCGGGAATGATTAAAACCAACCCGAATAATTGATAATTTATACTGAAGCGCTCAAAGCTTGCTTAAGACTCTATGTCAGCCTGGTGACTGTTCAGGTTGACATTTTTATTCCAATCTTGCCAAATTTCCAGTTAGCCTGATGTGTGAATGGGCCATACCATCTAGGAATAATTGAGAATTATTGCTTACCAGATAAATTGGTCTTTATATATAGTGTATATAGTGTAATTGTCCATGCTTGGCAAACACGGGCTCTCGCTTTAAAATATGGCCACGTATGAGTATTATAGTAAGCTATATGATAATTTAGTGATTCTAAAAAAAAATTGAAATTTTAAAATTGAAAAAAATTAAAATTTTAAAATTAAAAAAGCAAATCAAATTAAAAATAAAAAAAATATATATCTCTGACACAACAGTGCTACTTAGCCCTGTGTCCTAAACGATCCGGGCCAATTCTAAGATGGAGGTTTGTACAAATTTAGGATTGATGATATAAAATGTGAAATCAAGGTTCAATATTTCCATACATCCTTATTATGTGCTAATAAATATATACACACGGAAACAGATAGACTATTAACAAGCAGTAAGATAATTAGCGGTTAATTTGGGGCTATTGTCTAAAACTCGTATGTTCGTCACTCCATGCCAAACGTCTACGTACAGGGTAATATCATAATTCGCGAACATTAGGCTGGTTAAAAAAGTTTCCTGTTTAGCATCACCGCCCGTCCCGAAATATTCGGCCGCCCCGTATTTTTTATTTCTATTCTTTTTTTCCTCCTCATCTTTGGAATCGACGCTCCGAGACCGAAGTCAAGCGACTCAGAAGTAGATATCTCAATAAATGTACACTAAAATTTATTGAAACTAGACCCAGATACAAGCCAAACGATTTTTCTGTTCAATAAACTAGTTACATCATTCATCCGACGATGCATATAGTTTGGAGTCCGAAGTCGAGATTCGTCAAGGCCGAGGCCGCCAAACAGTGTCAATTTATTGTTTCTCTGTTTACATCAACCCTTTGAAATATAAGCATAAATAAAAGATATTCTTGTATATTCTGTATGGTACAAATCGGCCGTGTTCTAATTCATTTCCAGAATTCCCCGTCAGTATCCACCACAGAAACAGCCAAATCAAATAGTTCGATAAAACAGGCTTTGGGTGTGCATTTATAACTTGCACAGTTATAAACCAGAATTGAAAATACACAAATTGATATATATTTGTTCAATTATTATTCGAAATTCAAAACCATCTATCACTGAGTGATAATACCGCATGCCCCTACAATGTATATTAGGAATCAGGGCTACAAACCGGCCTCGTTTTGATAGGATCATGCGCAATGCTGATGTTTTGATTTCGCATCCTGACTTCGCGCTTCGCGCTGTTTTGATTTCGCATCCTGACTTCGCGCTTTCGCTGTTTTGATTTCGCATCCTGACTTCGCGCTTCGCTGTTTTGATTTCGCATCCTGGCTTCGCGCCTCGCTGTTTTGATTTCGCATCCTGACTTCGCGCTTCGCGCCTCGCTGTTTTGATTTCGCATCCTGCCCTCGCGACTTCGCATCCTGACTTCGCGCTTCGCATCCTGACTTCGCATCCTGACTTCGCGCTTCGCACTTCGCTGTTTTGATTTCGCATCCTGGCCTCGCGACTTCGCATCGTGCCCCCGCGACTTCGCATCCTGCCTTCGCGACTTCGCATCCTGCCTTCGTGTGTCGGTCCCGATTCATAACACAATACAGCGATGTCCCTTCTCGGCCATCATAGTTATCGTACAGTATTCGCCACGTACACCATGTACACATTGGTAATATAGATCATACAACGCTAGATGAGTCAGCCCAGAAGTAATTCAATATACTGACCTATTTCTGTGCTGTCATGGTTCAGATACAATGATTATGTCGACAGGTAGGTGTTTTCAACCGGGATACGCAGTAAACCCGATTCACACCGATCGTCCCCTCGCACGTTTCCTATCTTAGCTCATCGTCTCAGCGCACGGTTTTTTTCTCTAATAGCTTCTACGCCGTTTGAACCTGTGCTGACAGCCTGGCCAGGCATGATATTCAAAGAATATGACTGAGAGAGATCAGATGATACCAGTCAGCTCTCCGCCAATGAGCTTAACCGTAGCGGTGAAGGGAAGTTGACTATCCGCGCATGTAGGTAGCCTACGCCTATCTGACGGTTATGATAATGACAGAAAACAAATTGACAGATGGCGGAACTGTGCGAGGAAACTCAAATGAGTAGATCTCAGTCGGAGAGGGGTTTAGTGTGACAGCTAAACTATTCTCACAACAAAATGCCACACATGTAGTCGAGTGGGTTGTTTGTGTATTACACAGTCATGTGTCAAAAAGCAGAATGAGGGATGATTAATTAACCGTACACAGGAGTGTTCATTGTAATGGAGCAGATAATGGAGCAGGATTATGATATGATATAGTTTCATGCATTGATCAAACACTGGCTTTCAGAATGTCCGTTTTTCATAATCGATAATAGAGTAGCTACCACAAGTACAGCGGGTATGGGCCGGCTGGTGCCAAAATCTGAGGGCCAGGGTTCGAGACTCGCACGGGACTGGCCTATCCAGCGCAAGTATTTGGGCTCCACCAAAAAAGTGTCATCCTAAAATAATTGAATATAATGTTACTCTATTTTCTAAATAGAATTAATATATAATATCGGCTTCCACTCCTTCAGTTAATGAATCCACGCCGGCACAGTTACAGAAATCTCTCTTCCATGGTGGCTGATATCTGCCATGTCGTACCATCGTACTATCGCCCTATTTTTACTAAAGCGATGATACGATGGCACAATGGTACGATGCGATGGCACGATGCGATGATACGATGGTACGATGTGATGGCACGATGGCACGATGCGACGGAACGATGGCACGATGCGATGGTACGATGGAGATTTCTCCATCGTACCAACGCATCGTATCATCGTACCATCGCGCATCGGAAGTGTTGCCCAAGTCGCTTGGTCAAACGAAAGTCATGCGCAAATGAATTATATTAGTTGATTATTAATTGTTTTCATCGTACTGTCGTGTTATGTTTGAATAAACACCGTGATTACATCATATCATCGCACAATCGTATCATCGTGCCATCGTACCATTGTATCATCGTGTCATCGTATCATCGTATCATCGTATCAGTGTGCCATCGTACTATATTTGAATACTCACCATGCAGAACCGTTGATTCGATAGAGGTGAATTTGGGGTTAAACCAAGATTTAATGTAATTTTTCAATATGAGTAATTGCAAGTCTCTTAATCAAAAGAATGAATAACGTTATTTCATACCTGTGATGTCGTATTATCACACTGTCACTTATTGGTTGAATAAAAAAGCTAGTATTATGATCATGCATCCGTCCGCCCATGATCATACAATCATAGTTTACATTAATTGACCTGACGGATGAAGAATGATCAGTCACGTGCTCTAACACTATTTGTTCTCATAATCATTTACCAGATATTGCACCCAAACACCCCCTCCACCAGATATTCCCTCATCGGAGATAGACCTTTCCACCCCTATCCCCCCCCCCCATCGCCAAGCCGACCACAACCCTATTGAACAGTTGCTAAACATAGCCGCAAAAAACAACAACAAAAAACAACACACAACAGATTAATTCAAATTAACGTTTAGAAGATAGGACATCAAATCACAGAAATGTTAAAAAATGATTCTTTGCACACGAAGTTCATTAAAAAAGTAAGTTGCCTGTATTGATAACATATGATCACTGCAACAACACAGACGGGTAGGGGAAGATGACCGACTGGCAGAAATTTTGGTGTCGGGTGACATGCAGGACTTCACACCTTACTACACCAGACCTTCAGTGATTTCATCGTACCATCGTATGTACCGTACGCGTAATTTCCCACAATCTTCCGGTTGTCGTTTCCCCACATACAAGGTATGTTGGTGAACACCAATAGTATATAAAGGTGATCTTTGGTCCAGTTGACCTAATTTTGTAGGGGTCAAGGTCGCTATAGTTCCGGCAAAGGTCACTTTCAGAATGCCTCCGGTGATGTGTTCATCCGCGGTGATGCGATCATGCCCGGCGGTGATGCGGTCACGTCCGGGTCCTGGGATAAGCCACCGCAGAGGTAGTCGTCATCCATGTAAATTTCCAGTCACGTCAATGTTAATGTCGCTTCGCCTGAATCTCCGGGAATGTCCGGAAGGCAACTGACCTTCGAGGTCAAAGGTATAGCTTCTAGGTTGTAATCCCCATGCATAGCCATACAACGAGAGAGTCGATCCCACACTGCTCGCTCCAAAGGTGGGCATGTTATCCACTACACCACCAGTCAGATCATACCAGCCATGGTTGAAAAATACCCTAATATGGGTGAAATATTCAATAAACATAATCTATATGTGCTGTATCATGTTATTGAATACGAGTCTATCATCAGTGCTATCCCAGATTCGAGCGTTTCGTGTCCAGTATCTCTCCGTAATTTCAAAACAAATTTGCTTTGAGAATTTCCCTTTTAACATCGATCGTGCTGCCATCTGGACGCCAGAACTCTGACAGGGCGAAAACTCTGTTGGTCCCATTCCTGGTTATCTGCCCTGATTCGAACATTTCTGAATAGGTACGAATTTCCCTCCAGTTACTTCAATGTTAAAATCTCCGACCATGTCCGATGACGTCACGTCCGGGTCAAAGTTCACGCCCCTTGATTAATAGGCCTTCAGATGATCCCCTTCAGTTCATTGACATCTCCGCATGTTTGGGGAAAGTGTACTGGGGTGGTCATTTTATTTCTTGTGGATTTTACTATGCGGGGTGACTGTCGATGAAAAGTTCTTACTGCGGATGCGCGGTCACAGTCAGTTGGGGTGGACGTTTTGGGATCGTGGTGGACCACTATTGGTTCGAATGGATCGTGGGAGGTGTCATAGTGAAGCACTCGTTGGGGACAGGGAATTGTGAGAAAAGGGCATTGGAATGGACGTTTGGGGGGTAGAGATGGACCAATATTGGTCTAAATTTGTCCTGTGAGGTATCGGTTTGAATCACTCATGTGGAGCATCCGACTGGACGGGTAATGAGTGAAAGTAGAGCTATAGTGCGCATGCGCAGGGAATTGTGGGAAAAGGGCATTTGAAGGGACGTTTGGGGTCGAGATGGCCGATATTGGTCCGAATGGATGGTGCGGGGTATCCACGTTCTCGAGGCCGATCATGTCATGAGTAGGTGCATGTAAAATTAGAATTTTTCTTGAAAATGTAAAGTCCGGAATCACGTACTACCCCCTAAAATATGGAAGACCCCTATCAACCAGAATCGGTTCCCAGCGGATCGTGGCCTGCCGAGAGGTGCAGGGTGAGATAGTAGGTGCATGTATAAATTGTCACAGAAAAAAACGGAAAACGGACGGTCGACATCGTACGGAGCCGTAAAAGGGACATGCTCCGATCCGCACTTATTAACTGCGACCCCCAGTTATTAACTGCGACCCGCACTTATTAACTGCGACCCTCAGTTAATAACTGCGACCCGCACTTACTAACTGAGGGTCGCAGTTAGTATAAGTGCGGGTCGCAGTTAATAACTGGGGGTCGCAGTTAATAAGTGCGGATCGGAGCATGTCCCTTTTACGGCTCCAGAGCCGTTAAAGGGACATGCTCCGATCCGCACTTATATTAACTGGGGCCCGCACTTATTAACTGCGACCCGCACTTACTAACTGCGACCCTCAGTTAGTAAGTGCGGGTCGCAGTTAATAACTGAGGGTCGCAGTTAATAAGTGCGGGTCGCACTTAATAAGTGCGGGTCGTAGTTATTAACTGGGAGTATACCTCCGATGTCCCTTTTACGGCTCCGTAACATCGGGCCTTACAGACTAGTCTTTTGTGTTAAATATCGTCATTTTCATCTGACGACGATACAGCTCACCAATCTCCAGTATATGAGTTGTCACAGCAAAACAGCTCACCAATTACCAACATACGAGTTGTCAGAGCATTTCCATCATAGCTCTCTAAATTTGTATCTAGGTGACCCTCCACATTTTCGTAGTAATGGCCCCAGTCTAATTTCATAGCTTATATCTATAATACCATTCTATTCAGCATTATCAACGCTGCAAACGAGCACGTACAGATCGATGACTGCCTTCGTCTACACGCTGATCGGGATCATGGAGTAAAGTTTGTCCTGCCTCAGTTATGCCCCTTGGGTGTACCTAAAAATCAGGACTCATTTAAGGGAAGAAAATCTGACAAAAAACTGGCATGTTGACCTCCACTTTTGTTTTGCCTTTTTAAGTTGAGACCGGATCAGGGAACGTGAGTAAGAAGTTTAATTGATATCGCTCTTGCAGATTTTTCTGACAAGTGCTTTAAATTTGACCATTTTTCGACATTTTAAGGGGTTTTCTAGGAAAAATGAAGCAATATTGAAGGGGAATGTTCGAGATTCATTTTTCTATATCATAGCAGTGATATGTCTCAAAATAATAGTTTACTCCTACTCTTTCAGAAAATATATACCGGTACATATAAATGATTTGGGTTGAAGATTTTACGACAATTGGTGGCCGAAAAACGGACCCATAGTCTATTTCTTGTCGTATTAAGAATCCCTGGGAGTGCACCCTTTAAGGCATACTAGTGGACGCCTGGAAGATTGCCAAAGTAGCTCCACTTTTTAAATCTGGAAATCTACATTGTCTTAATAATTTTAGGCCTGTATCTGTTTTACAAGTTTTATCTAAGATCTTAGAAAGACATGTTCACGAGAGTTTTTATCAATTTTTACAAATTCATTGTCGTTTATCTGAATGAGTAAATTTCACTCCTGTCAAACTAGTCTTGTTCAACTGATTGATAAAGTGAACCCTGCTATGGATACTGGTATGGTGACAGGAATTGTGCTACTAGATTTTCGAAAAGCTTTTGATCTTGTGAACCATGACGTTTTATTACATAAGCTTCATATTTATGGCTGTAGCAATAACACGCTGAATATCTTCACGTCATATCTGAGTGACCGATACCAGAAAGTTAGTTTTAAAGGTGTAACATCAGATTCCCTACCGATAAACTGTGGTGTCCCTCAAGGTAGCATTTTAGGACCTCTGTTCTTTCTGTTATTTATAAATGATTTACCTTTGTACACCAATCACTGTACGCCGATGACTCTACATTAACCAGCAGTGGTAAATCAATTGAGGAAATTGAAGTTAAGCTGAACAATGATGTCCTGAACGTTCAAAACGGGTGTGATGAAAATGAAATGATTCTCCACAGTGATAAATCCAAGGCTATGCTCGCTATGACAGCACAGAAACGCTCAAGACTTTCTTCTGACCAGTTAACTGTAAAAATAGGCGCCACTACGTTACAGAACGTTGCCAGCGAAAAGATACTTGGAGTTATTGTTGACAACAACTTGAACTGGCAGGAACAAGTGGACTCAACTTGTTCTAAAATAAGTCAAAGGATTGCGCTATTATGTCGCATTAAATGTTTCCTCCCAGAGTATGCACGCAAACGTTTCTTCAACAGTTTTATTCTCCCCTTGCTTGACTGTTGTTCGGCAGTTAGTGGAAATCGCCAAGTACAACAAATAACAAACTGATTAGAATGCAGAAATGTGCAGCTAGATTTATTTTGGACGAACCATACACCACCCCTTCCATGGATCTATTTACAAAGTTAAAGTGATTACCTTTCCAGTACAGAGTTAACTACCATCGTGCTGTGTTAGTGTTTAAATCTCTTAATGGGGAAAGCTCGTCACATCTGTGTAATATGTTCACATCCAATTTATCGACACGAGCGTCTCGTTTACCACACAGAATGATTTTACTCAGATGTAAAACTGAATTGTTTAGACATAGTTTTAAATTTCAATCCGTTAAGTTATAGAATAGTTTACCCCAATCGTTACAAAAAGCAACTGCTGTGAAATCTTTTAAGTCAACTTGCTTTAATTTCTTTTATAACAAATTCGTAATGAATGGGGTGCATTTTATTGAGTTTTAGAATTGTCTTATTATGCACTTGTCTTAGATACTTTTGTTAATTTTAAACATGTTTAGTTTTATTCCCTTTACTGTTATTTTGTTTTGCTCTTCATCATTTTTGTTGTTTCTAATTGCACCACTATTTGTATATACACATGCTCGTCCTCATGTATCCGTAGCCTTTGGCTAAATGAGCCCTTCGAGTGAAAATAAAGATTATTATTATTATTATTATTATTATTATTTCTAGGAGAAAATTTAGTGCCAATTTACCAAAAATTTGACTTGGTTACATCTCTTATTTGCATTTTTCCCGCGTTCCTGGTATCATTGCAAAGCGGAAAAGCAACCGCGGCCTTCATATTGCCGAATGGATATCCATTGTTAAAAGCAAATAGGTCAATTTTGAGTTTTGTTCTCGAAAATCCTGCTAGAGTTGGCAAAAGTGATCAAAACAAAGATGGGGTATAGGGGGAAAGTTATTGCCGAATTTCCCACAATAATATGTATAACTGGCAAGTGTTGTGTACCACACGATAAATGTGAATAATTAATTTCGCGAAAAACACCCTGCCCCTTAAGGTGGCCCTCCACATTTTCGTAGTAATTTCATAATACGATAGACTGCCCGTGTTCCGCTACATCATAATTCTTCTTGTCTTCTTAATAGCTTATATCTATAATACCATTCTATTCAGCATTATCAACGCTGCAAACGAGCACGTACAGATCGATGGCTGGCTTCGTCCACACGCTGATCGGGATCATGGAGTAAATTTTGTCCTGCCTCAGTTATGCCCCTTGGGTGTGCCTAAAAATCAGGACTCATTTAAGGGAAGGAAATCTGACAAAAAACTGGCAGGTTGACCCTCATTTTTTGTTTGCCTTTTTAAGTTGTATAATATTATAATCCCTATTTCAGTTGCATACGCTCTATGACAGGCGAAACATATCTCTCAATCTCACACTTCTTTTACACGTTTGTTTTCCGTTGAATATGAAATTAATTTATTGATAATCAGTTCATTTGTACGTGTTTGAGTCAACCAAAATTAACCGATATGATACTGAAACATTGGGTAGATTGGAATGTAAAAATCTGAAATGTTACGCTTAAAGCCATGTTTGGTTAGGGCGTTCGGATATGTGACCATCCGTCACACTAAAGATTTAAAACTCTCCACAGTTCATATTTCTACCATAAAATGTTACCCTAAATTTTGTAACAATGGTGCCATCCTCAACATAATTGAACAAGACAGAAAGTTAATTTCATGCTTGGATGCGAGCCAAGATCTTAGCCATCATTTTATATTTATCCCTTTTTTCTTCGCATCCAAGATAATGTAGCTTGAGTCCAAAATGGGAACATTCGATTTGTACACTCCTCATTAGGCCTACTGGTAACATACTAACGTGGGCATGGCCAAGGCGTTTCTATGTAGCGTTTCAGATGTTGGAGCACACCGGAATGGCCACCATAGCGGGTCTTATATGTAGGGGGAGATCACTCTTGTTCACGTGACCGGACGGGACGTCACCGTAAGTGACCCGGATGTGACCTTTCACCCGGATGTGACCTGTAGGTCACGTGACCGGATGAGACGTCATCTTGTCGTCACGCTGCGAGGACCCTTATTTGGAACCCTCAAAAAACTGTTTTGTATACCCCAGGTACAAAGGTTGGTCCCATGATTGTGGAAAAGCTATTAACGAATTCTCCAATTATCGAATGGAGATATCACGAGCCCAGGAATGCCTATTTGTTATCTTACTATCATTTGAATAAGCATCTCTGTATATCTATATATTCCTTGTGTAGGACGATACGGCCAGAAATTTGATCAGACGATTATGAAACACTGCCACGATAGTTCATCACTGGGAGATACCAAAAGCGTGTTGAGATAGGGGCTCTCCAGGGGAGCGGGAAAAGGGGCAAGGGAGCGAGACGGGCTGACTGAATTTGTTAATCCAGTGGAAATGGTTTTCAGTCAATGGCGGGGCTTCAGCTCATGTAAATAATGTAAATGTAATATGACCATAGCTGTTTATTACATGATAAACGACAAATCAGGACAGACGATCATTGATACTAGTATGACATAACATACACATTTTTTGACGCAGATTGCCGAACTGAATGAAGCATTATAAATAGTTCGATGCTCCATCAATTACATTCCATCCTACATACACGACCTTAGAAAAATATCTTTTGAATAAAAAGTGATATGCTTCTGATCCTGAGTTCCAATGGGTCAGTTGCACACTATTGAGAGAACAAAGAAGAACCTGCATGTTCACGGACCAGTGACTTCAGCTGTACTGGGTTGTCTAATTTCACTTTCCCCTATCTCTTATCCTTGGAGATTATCTTGAGCTGGAGATAGCTGGCATAACTTTCTCAGTATTCAACCCTGGTGACACTTTCTTCGAATACTGGGAAAATATAGTACATATGTACATGTGTCAGTAATCACCAGTTCAAAATAGTCTCCTGGGTTAAAAGAAGGGGAAAGTGAAATTGTACAACCCTGTAGCTGATCAGCTGAAGTAACTGGCCCGTGAATACACAGGCTCTTCATTGTTCTCTCAGTACTTCACGTCTCTCACATTTTGAAGAAACGTTCAGCAATACTGAATCTCATAGATATGAAGTAAATAATGTTATTGGGCGAATCTGTACTGTAATCGACTGAAGAATAGTCTCGTCTTCACATGTCTCCGATAGTTGTATCTAACTCTGTCCAAACTGGCAATTATGGACCCCCCCCCCCCCCAAATCGACCTAATTAAGCAAATAATATATATCAGCCTGTGGTTGCGTTTTTCGTTGGCATTGATCATGATACACACAGAAACAGACCATCCTTTCTCAATCTTTTCAGTTGTTTTCTGTTAATAAAAAATGTTATATCGTTGAAGTCTTGAAGTCGTCTTCTTTTGCAATGAGGAGACTCAATTGTCGCAATGTTGTACTCTGTGACGACATCGAGAGTTCATGCAGTAGCAATGGTCAAACGAACACATGGAAGTCCCTATGGTGGATCCGTACAAGCGTTACATCAGACATAAAGTATATGCCAAGTAGGAGAGAAGTTCATGTTAGGTAAGATACTGCTTTTCAACGTGACCTGACATGATAGTAAGTGGAACAATGGTCGACCACTTGCCCATTTCCCTCTATTGGAAATCCCGTTACTTCGTCTTACATGCATGGGCACCTGTTTCAACTGGAGATCGCGATTCAAGAGACAGGATCGCACTTTTAATTCACTTTTAAATTAGCCCGCCCAAATGACCAATAGAAATGCCGAAGACAAGACCACAAGATACGTCTGAGCCGCATTGTACGCTACTCCGTTAGTACAAGGAACGGTAGGTTTGATATCAGTGCATGACGTCATATTTTCGGACGGCGCCATACCGCCGAGCTGCCTCGGATTCTGCAGTCCACACACTGTTAGAGCTTTCATCAGATTCTCTTTGGTGTATGGAAATACAGGTGCCTGTATATTTACACCGTGCCATCTGTAGTTGTTGCCAGATCTTTTCAAGCCAATGATATACATTTGTCCGACTTCAATTTTCGCATAATAGCAGGAATGATTGTCTTCAATATGTTCAATGGTTATGTTCTGGTTGATAACCTGCTTATCTCCCTTGAGAATGCAAGACACATGGAATTCGCTGGATTCGCCACGTGTCAAGTCTCGCGGTACGTGTCTTATATCAGTACCTGCGACAACTATATTGAATAGGAAAAGTTGTTTTTCGAACGAGTAAGGCTGCCATTCTGGGAGAGGGGTGCAGGCATAAATCCATGTTACAAATATATTTACTGTAACAAACTTTATCCCCAGTCCGTCTATTGTAGGCATTATCTGTTGAGATTAAAATATCAATCATTAGGTTTGGTATATCATAAGACTCCAAATAACGATATATAGAGTAGATTTAATGCTATCTGGCCAGTAAAGTACGAATTTTAACTGACGTTGCTAAATTGTGTATGCGCTCTTCGAATGTTTCGTTACTGAAAACAATAACAGTTAATCTAACCGTATTGATTATGTTGTTGTTAATTTCAAATCACTTATGTTGTTTGAATTTCAAATCACTTTCTGGTTGATTGTTTTCACGATTTTTTCGGAAGTTGTTTGCTATTAGCTGAATTGCACCATTTTCCACAACAACCTCTATTCAGAAGTTATATCAGAAGATGACGCTTAATCATCCGCTGATGAGCTCTCAGAGAGAATACCAACGTCCCTGCAGGCACAATAAAGGGAAGTACATTAATTTAGAATGACAGTGGGGATGAGGCGTGACGGTGGTGTACATGGTTTCGACTGTTCGGTTTAATTGATCACCTTGGACACCTTTTAGTTCGGACTACTTCCTTCAGAGATAACTTCGGTTCATTCACACGAAAGTTTGTTACACGAGACGACGTTTTGTTGGATGTAATTTAATAGGGATAACACCTTTGTATATGTGACGGTAATACGGTCATTTAATGCAAAACCTACACAATCGGATTTTTCTTGAAATTAACATATTGTAATATTGTGATAGTTGCATAAACATGAATTGATGGTTGATTAAATTGTGTTTGCTGACGTATTGTGCTATATTTTAGGCATTTGTTGTGGGGATTTCCTCTTGTAACAAAAAATTGACACCTCAAACCAAGACCATTCCTGATTCACACTTGTTTATATATTGTTTGAAAATATAATTTTAGTACGAGAGGTCATATTTTTGTTACAAGAGAAATCCTCCCTAAAATGCCTCAAAAATTACCGAGCATAAAAAGGCAGCATATTTTGATCAACCATAAACCCATTTTATGCAAATGACAATTGCAGAATATTAGAAGTTGAACATTCAGAATGTAAAATTGAAGAAAAACCACACACAAAAAGGAGCTTGTCCCATGTAAACGCCACATATTATCTTGTATTTGTAGACGTTACCCACATTAAGACTGCTTGGAAAATCCACACTGCCTTGTCCCAAGGATAACGTACATCAGCCTCTAACAGACTTCATTATGACAAGTCATAAATTTTAGCACTTCCAGGTACTTTTCGATGATGAAAGAATAGTGGAAGTACAGTTCAGCAAATAATTAATACGACTTTCAACCATTGCAATGATAGTTGTAATATTTTTTGATAAGTTTTGATGGAATGAAAATATATATGTTTTAAAAATTGTATTCCATGTTCTGCGATTTATTAACCCTATCTTTCCTGGACCCAGATGTAGGGAAAATCTGATATTTCAGGTAGTTGATAGGTTTGGGGCATAGAAACTATGTTTGGTTTTATTTATTCGATATATCTGTTGCCATGGCAACTGGGAATTGTTGCCATTGGGCAACATTGGGAAATAAGATCGTATAGCTTGATATTTTCAGTTGTTGAATATGTCACAATGAAACGCATCCCTTTATCAAGTTATTGGGGGTAATTATTGCTGTTTTAATTCAAATAATAACAAAAATCACCAGTTCAAACATAAAAATGCTATATTTTAAACATTCAAAGGTAGATTAATTCATTTGTACGTGTACAAATGTTCCAATTAACCAATATTTCAGTTACTTATACGGATTGGCAAACATATGGGCAATTTCCCCCATTCAATCGAATTATGAACCGACATCTTGTTGGAATTTGCACAGGCATGCAAGAATATAATCGGCCCCGGGAATGATGGTCAAAACAACTGTCCTCATGAATGGACGCTACCCTACTTGGCCTGGGGGAGGGGGCATTTTGCGCCCCCTTCCCCCTGTTGGTTTTTTGCTCCTATCTCCGGAACGACAAAAAATTGAGAGCTGAATCTCCGTAACTTTGTGGATTAGCATATTAGGGTCATTTCGGGCCTATTTGCATGACCCCACGAGCGGAGAATCATGGGTACATTCAAAATGGCGGTCATGTGGTGTACCAGAAAAGTGAGGTTTTCGTCAGATTTCTTCAATTTTTTTGCTTTTCTGCATGGAAAAGTAAGTAAAACATATTTTATTTCATATCAGAGTATTATTTACTAATTTATCATTCAGTTTTTAGGGGAAAAACCAAAAATAAAAGCTTCGAAAATTCTGACCGAAAAATCGTCCAAAAATGCTCTTTTTGAAAATGACGTCACTGTGGCGTCATCATGGCGGCCATCTTTGATTTTTTGTGTGCATATTCTTGTAGAGCTTGACTCAAAGATGCAGTGTGTTAAGTTTCAGCCCTCTAGCCTTTGCGATAGCGAAAATATATATGATTTAGCCATCTACAAATAAACACATGTATTGAAATTTAGAACAAAACAGACTCGTACTAAAGTACCAATTTCAGAGGTCGAATCTTCCCGGTGTTGCCAAACGGCAACGTAAACAACTGCGCATGCTCACTGTGTAATCTGACAAGATGGAAAGAAATAAATCTTATGGCATGCCAAATCTCATGTGTTAAATATTCTTACTGACACAAAACAAATTCTAGTTGCAGCAAGTTTATGGGTGAAATTTGTTCATAAACTTACATCGTGTGGGAGCGGAATTCTTGCTTCAGAGGGTGACCATGTTGCAGGGTGTCATGTGACGGCATAAAAGTTGACCTGTGGGGAAACTCAGTCATATATCAATAGGTGCACTGCCCCAGATTACCGCTCCAGCCCATCGTTGCCAAACGACCATTGATTTGATATGAGGTGGCGTAAATACATGACGTTGCCAAATGGCAATGTTGAGAAAGAAAGGGTTAATATCGCCAAATAGTGGGGGTAAGGCTTTTGGTAAAATAGCCGAAAGTAAACTGTCGAATGTCCTTCGAATGGCGGATACATGCAGACGTGGGATCATTTTCAATAACCTAGTTATATTATATCGAAAAAAAACCCCAAAAAGATGGCCAAATGTGCTGAAAAACTTGATGCGATTTTCTCTGATTTTTGTTATAGTTTTGCTGGGTAATTCAGTTGTTCAACATCTCTCACTTTGTTGTTCACTGTTGTTCTTTGCGGATTCGCCAACATTTCAAATCATCTGGCTCTCCAATTGGGCAAATATTTGTTTTGATATTATAGCCAAAATCCACTCAGTGAGCGTATGAACTTGTAGGACCAGCGACTATGTGATCACAACAAGGGCCGCCAGGGGACTGATCAATTGGCAATACATCAGAAATATTCAGTTTGCGAATAAGTATGAATGCGCAAAGTTCACACAGGTATGAAAAAGCCCACAATTTTTGTAGTTATCAGATGGACTAATGGACTATGTCGATCGTTTGTTACCATATACAGTAACGTTAAATTCGTACTTTACTAGAATGTATATTCAATGGATGTGAGCGTGAATATATTCAAATGTGACAATAACAAGTGGTGATATCATTTATACCTCAGTGATATATATAGCAATACCTCATTGACCGACAGGTAATAAATAGACATATCAATTATTAAACTAGTCATTATTCAGTATGAATTTATATCTTGATAATATGTTTGGAGTATTTTCTTCTGTCTCACTTGTAGTGTGGTTTCATATGGACCTCAGAATCATATATATATTTATCACATAACGGTGTTGTTATTCAGTGACACAAAGCCATGACGTAAATATCGTATATAACTAGTGACATAACACTTTTAAACAAGCTGATTGGATAGTACATGTAGCGTGAGAAAATAAATTACTACGCTTGGTGGTGACGTCATTGAACTATTTTTCCCATTGATAAAATTTTACTACGAAATACTATGTTTACAAGTGCAACAACAACATAGATATCTGCAAGACGATCATTTTATCCAGATACATGCATCGACCTGCATACTATAATTTTCAATAGCCATACAAGCAGAAATGATCGGCAATACATTATTTCGACAGTTTTGAGCTTCAAATTTAGTACCCACGTACCGTAGTCTGTCATTGTTGTTTGGCGAATCGAGCCAGGCCGCCATTTTGGGTAAGTAAACGTTTGTTCATTCTTCTGTAATATATCTACATGGAATCCTCTCGATGTTTGCTTATTTCTTGCAATAGATTTGGATGATTACAGATTTCAAACGTATTACGTACCGTATTCAAAATGATCTTGTCAGCCTAGCTTGTCGTGACGTCGCTGGGAACTCGTCAACATGTCGCG
>JAVTVY010036844.1:0-17151 GCA_036873755.1 Hanleya hanleyi | reverse complement strand
GTTCCTTCAAAACCCTCCAATCGCCCTACCCTGTCCCACCTACGGTGAAGACCATAAACACCCTCGATGGAGAGATGCAACAGATCTTACAGAGACCGGGGTTAAGCGACAGTGAGAAAGTACAACGGTACAATGAGACGCTTCAACGGTACATGACGTTCATAGACCAATACAAAACCTTCTCTACCCCAGCACCACCACCACCACGTGACACACTGCCTACCTCAGCACCGCTCCAACAGCTGCCATTACCAGGGGTACCACCCACAGCCCCACAGTGGGTCGAAGACGAAGTGCTGAAGATTGTACCTGCATCGTTCAAGAAACAAGCTGGCCTGGTATTACAACGGATGAAACACAATCCTAACATGACTTGGAATGATAAAGGCGAACTCCTGGTACAGAACCAGGTGGTCCCCGGGACCCACATGACGGATTTAGTGAATGCCCTGATGCGTCAACGCAGGTCGCACACGGATCCCGAGGATGGGAGGTCTTCGCCCAAGGCTTGAAAGACATGCATGTACCACAGGAATTGGTGGGGAATCCCCACCGCTGGGCCTTTATGCAGCGGACCCAGCAATCGCCGAGTGACCCACTACCTTCTTGGGAAGCCGAATGGGAACCGGAGTCACCCCCCAAAACACCACCACCACAACGGGCACCTACTTTTCAGACCTTTAAAAAACCATCCTTGATCAAGACACCCCACATCTCCAGAGCCGTGACACGTAGCAAGTCACCGCGACGAACACGACGCCGGACACAACCGCCCAAGGCCTGGAACACCTATTAAAACCAACAGCAGCAGCAGGACAGCTCAGTCGCCATGCTTTACCTCACCCTACCCAGTAACAGTTCGCTGGATGTGTTTCCTGACAACACCTTGGCCAAGTACGTCACCCAGTTACCGCAACCGTTGCATTTACCTGGATGATGGGAATGTGGCCTCGTGGATATCCAATACCCTTACTCGTGGTACAACGTGCGAGCCAATGAAGTGTGGTACGAGGTGACCTACGAAGGCAAAAACACCCGACTCTCCCTCCCCGAAGGCCAATACGATACCCCCAAGGAGTTCATGCAGGGGCTGACAAGACTGTTGCATTATAAGGCTCTACAGGATGTCACGAATGTTTCAAAACCCATCAATCCTTTCCCTTCAAGAATCACGTGGACTTCGATTACAACTCACACAACGGCAAGGCACAGACCCTCCTCACCGCCAACGTGAGTGTCGTACTGAGTCCTATCCTACAGCAAATGCTGGGTCTCGCTCACGCGACCTACACGGGTCCATCCGAGGACCATGGCCAGACCCCGATGGATATGAAGTCGGGTATGTACGGACTCTACGTCTACTCGGACGTAGTCGACAACCACATCGTGGGCGATATCAACATACCTCTGTTACGGGTGGTCCCCATCAAAAAGACGTATGGAGAACAAGTCACCCACAGTTTCACCCACATGCTCTACCTACCCGTACGACAAACCGACATCAACACTATCACGGTGGATATAAGAGATGACACGGGACGACCGGTGGCATTCGAACGAGGAAAAGTGGTACTGACACTTCATTTTCGACAAGCACGTGCTCCCCACTTTGTATAATGAAGGTCCTTTACGAGTGCGATGCACGAAGCTATATGGACTATTATGCCCAACAGGCCGGGGGTGGCCTTCCCGTCTTTAGTGGTGCACGCATGCAACGAGGACATGGGCTGGGGAACATACTCGGGAGCATCGTCAAAACGTTCCTGCCCTTGGTGACGCGTGGAGTGAAAGCGATCGGCAAACAAGCGGTACGCAGTGGACTGCAAGTGGCTGGTAATGTCTTGGGGGGTACGGCACCCAAAGAAGCCTTGAAACGGCGGGCCAAAAAAGCGGGAGGCGTCTTGGTCGCCAAAGCACAACGCACCGTAGGGAATAAAAGACCTGCACCACCGAGACCACGCACGAGTCGACGACCGACCCAGCGACGACGCACATCGAAGACCCAGGATATCTTTTCTTAAAGATGGCTTTCATCAAACATGTCCTTGATCCACGCAGAGTCCTGCCCCTCCATCAACAGTGAATTTGATTTGTGGACCGTGCTACCCACACAAACCAGTGCCGAGCAAGGATTATGGGTGGAGCATCTCCCGCTCTCCAGCATCAACGAAACAGGGCCCATCGAGTTCACCATCAGCAATGCGGATACGGCCTATGTGGATTTCGCCCATACGTACTTGTATGTGAAAGCCAAGGTCGTCAATGGGGATGGCTCCAGAATCATCCAAGCTGCAACGGTGGGACCGACGAATCTCTGGCTGCACTCGATGTTTCAACAGGTGGATATTTTTCTCAGCGACAAACTCATCAGTGAATCGACCAACACGTACCCCTATCGAGCCTACATCGAGACGCTGTTGTCGCAATGACGAGAGGCTAAAAAATCTCAGCTGACAGCCGCTTTATTCTACCAGGACACAGCCGAGCACATGGATACGGTGGACAATGAAGGATATAACAAACGGAAGGCTTTCACCGCGAACGGCGCCTCGGTGGATCTCATGGGTCGACTGCACGCAGACATTTTCATGCAAGACCGGTACCTCTTGAACAAGATCCCCATCAAAATTCGACTGATACGGGCGCCTCCGACCTTCGCCTTGATGGCCACTAACGTAGACGGGCATGCAGCTGACTATAAGATTGTCATCCAAGACGCAGTCCTGTATGTCCAAAAAGTGAAACCGAATCCAGCCGTTCAATTGGGACACCTCAAAGCCTTGGAAACAAAACCAGTCCAGTACCCTATCCGACGTGTGCAAACCAAAGTGTTCTCTGTGTCTGCTGGAAATACGAGCGCCAACGAAGAAAACCTGTTCCTGGGGAACTACCCAAGCGATTGATCCTGGCCTGTGTGGAAAATACCAGTTTCAGCGGAGCCTACCCAGAGAACCCGTTTGACTTTAAACATTTCGACATCAATTTTGTGGCCCTGCATGTGGACGGACAACAGGTCCCAGCCACGGCCTTAACACCGAACTTTGGGCGCAGGAATTTCATTCGAGCCTATCAGAGCCTGTTTACAGCCACCGGTCAAATCAACCAGGACGAAGGGAATATGATCAGTCAGGAGAACTACGCGAACGGATACACGTTGTTCTGTTTCGATCTGACCCCCACCTTAGAGAACGACCATCAGCTGGCCCTCGCCAAGCAAGGCAATTTACAGTTGGAAATCCACTTTGCACGAGCCCTCCGGAGCACCGTCAATGTGATCTGCTACGCCGAGTTTGACAACATCATTCAAGTGGACAAGGCGCGCAACGTCATGTGTGACTTCTCCACCTAACATGGATACAGACCAGATAACCACCGTGCTGGAGAATGACCCAGGGATACGTATGGTCTTTCAAGGGGTGTTCGCCCGAGATGTGTTCCCATTAGACCGTATGTATCCTGCTGCTTACGTTCTCAACACGGACCCGATGGATCGGCCCGGTGAACATTGGGCGGCCGTGTACTTGACAGAACAGCAGGGCGAATACTTTGACCCGTACGGCCTGCCACCCCTCCATCCCGATTTAACAGACTTCATGGATCGAGGCACAGAGACGTGGTGTTGGAACAGTCAAACGTTGCAAAGCCTGACCAGTAGCGTGTGCGGACAATATTGCTTGTTTTACCTGTACCATCGATGCCGAGGCAGAACCTTATCTACCATCGTACAGATGTTTGACGAGTACCCCAATTACAAGCGTCTAGTCCGTCATTCATAATCCAGCCGTCGTCCATTAGAGAATATCCGCGTCCATAATCCAAAGACCTATTCCATTTTCCACATAACAGTATTAGCACCAAATTCAAAAGACAATCATAGTATACATAAACATAGGCTTGTTTCCTGCAAGAGAGAAGCGGTCAACAGTTTTCAATGATGCCGGCAAGACATCATGATGTTCCAAAAATATCAAATCCGTATCGCTGATCAGTATTCTTAATCCGCAATATTCGTTGTAAAGTCGTCATCCCTAAAAAAAAAAGATGTATCTCAGTCACGCTTTGATTGTGACTGTTCATATGAGTACCATGAGGATCTTGAAGTACATGGGTTCATACGGCCCTAGCGGGTTAAGCGGAATTAGACACAAGTTACGAAACGTAGCGCCATAGATCTTGCACGCTACGTTCGTATTTTTAATCAGCATGCGATATGTATCGCCAAATTTGAAAAGCTTTGAATTGGAGGCGCTTGGTGGAATAGCCCTGTTTTATAAGTTTCTGCAACAATGTTTTGTGACGTTGATTAAAATCATCACATTTAACACAGCACGAAATCTAGCAAGGAAATGCTACTAAGCGAGATATGTATACGCCATATGCAGGTCCCACTGGAATATTACTATCAGAAAGGGATAGTTTACGATGTCAGGTATGATATCTCTTTTATGTAAAGTCGACGAGAGAATGCCCGCTTCATTTTTATAGAGATAGAGATCTAAATAAGATGTGCCTGTAGGGCTATCTGTAGTTTCCTTCAAATCCAGTGAAGGTGGATATATATCCTTCACTGCGTCATTTATATAGCGATTATCCACAGCGAGAAGATCGTCTATATAGCGTTTGGTAAATGAGAAGGAACGGGCTTTGAATGGATGGGTTTTTGAAAGCGCCTACATATAGTCATATTCATAAGAGAACAGATATAGGTCAGCCAACAGGGGTGCACAATTAGTACCCATTGGAATACCTATATGCTGCTGATATATTGTGTTGCCAAATTTCACATAGATATTTTTAATGAGAAATTCAAGCAACTCTATAAACAAAGAAACATCCCATGAACGATATCTCTTGTATGTAGTAGAGCTAAAGAATGCTTTATGGCTTCTGACATTAATATATCTACGATCAGTTTTCTTGAACACAGATACTATTAATGAACTTAGACGGTCAATAAGGTCCTGATGAGGGATTGTAGTATAGAGAGTCGAGAAATCCCATGTGGATACATGTCTGTACGGTATGTGACCTTTAGCATCAAGCTCTTCCGTAAGATATTTTGAGTTTTTCAATATAAACATACATACATCAGGAGTAATTTCTGATCCTTATCACTCACCACATCAAGGTCACCAGTCACAATATGTTTGCATGGTGTATAGATAAAGTTCGACGATTCACAATCACAACTATAGCCTCCTGACGTGTATAAGTTCCAGTCAAACTCCTGGACAGCATTGGAGTAATTGAATATTTTGGTGGCTATAGATTTAGTGTACTTATATGAAATGCAAGGAGGTTCTGTGAACTTAAAATAGTTTGGTACAGCGTTGCGTACCTCTGGATCACCGCGATGTACTCGTATATGACTGGGCCGTCCTTCATTTCAATGTACAAGCCCCGTTCTGGGCTTCAGTTCTTTCAATGTACAAGCCCTCTGTTCGGGGCTTAAGTTTACAAGCCCCCTGTTCTGGGCTTCAGTTCTTTCAATGTACAAGCCCTCTGTTCTGGGCTTCAGTTTTCACGTGGTTGTTCTCACGTTGTTGTTGTTACTGAATACAAAAATGAGATCTCACCAAAAAAACCTGTCTTGTGTGTTTTCTATATGAGCATAATGCATGAAACTGGCTTTGAACACTGTATTAGCCAATCAGTGGCCTAGAATGGAGCCAAAGGTAACCCATCCATGTCCAGAAAACATTACCCGGATGTACAAGAACCTGGATGTAGGCGCGGCCGTAGGCGAAAGCATCCCAGTACCCGGATGTAGGCGCAGACGTGAGCGAAATTCTAGTACCCGTCCATTGGTTCTTTTATCGATCGCTCATTGGCTCTTTTTCTCGACGGCTGATTGGTCCAAATGGAACTGCCCATCCTTCCCAGGTTAATTTACAATCCCCTTTTGGGGTTCAAGCTCTGTATATCGATGCCGCAACATTGTTGCCGAGCCTTGCCGAAAGGGAGACCTTTTGACCTGGATGTGACCGTTGACCCGACATTCATCCGCGCACTGCCGGTGATGACGCGCGCGCGCGCGTGCGGCCGGAGAACCCGCGCGCGCGCGCGCGCTGCGGCCGGAGTAACCCGCGCGCTGCGGCCGGGGCGGACCGGGGCGGGCCGGGCCGGTGCGGGCCGGGCCGGGGCGGGCCGCGCCGGGCGGGCCGGGCCGGGCCGGGGCGGGCCGGGGCGGGCCGGGGCGGGCCGGGGCGGGCCGGGGCGGGCCGGGGCGGGCCGGGCCGGCCCGGGCCGGGAAACCCCCCCAGACAGGTCAGTACATGCATTCCTATCATGTTCCCAGGTCACACCCCATTCACACAGACCCTCATGCATACCCGGATGCAGGCGCAGACGTCAGCGTAATTCTGGCGGGAGAACCCCCACAGACAGGTCGGTACATGCCCTATCATGTTCCCAGGTCACGCCCCATTCACCCAAACCGGAAGTGACGTCATACCCCTAATTTTATATGCACCCATCCATGACTGGATGCCCCTTCACGAATGCTTCACTTTGATACCTCACTCGACTCCATCGGACCATTCGTGGCCCACCTAGACCACAAAAACGTCTATTTCCACACCCGTTTCCCACACCCGTTTCCCACAATTCCCTGTCTGCGCATGCGCAGAATGTGGACAACGGCCGTGACACTACACCAGGCGGTTGCTCCCTCACATAGGCTTCACATGGATACCTCACTCGACTCCATCGGCCCATTAGTGGCTCGCCTAGGCCCCAGAACGTCTATTTCGATACACTTTCTCTACTGCGCATGCGCAGAATGACGTCAGTTCCACGTCACACCCAGCCCAATAGTGGCCCACCTAAACCCCAACACGTCTATTTCTATAATACAGCCAGGCTGCGCATGCGCAGACTATTGACAACGAACGACACACTAGCCCAGGCGGATGCTCCCTCACGACAGCTTCAAAATAAGACCTCATACGACACCATAGGATCATTAGGGGCTCACCTAAACCCTAAAACGTCTATTTCCACACCCTTTTCCCAGAATTCCCTGTCTGCGCATGCGCAGAATGTTGACAACGGCAGAGACACTAGTCCAATCGGATGCCACCTCACATAGGCTTCACAGTGATACCTCACTCAACTCCATCGGCTCATTAGTGGCTCACCTAGATTCCAAAACGTCTATTTTTATACCCTTTGTCTATTGCGCATGCGCAGAATGACGATATTCCGACCCCACATCCACCCAGTGGGATGCCCCCTCACATAAGCTTCACATTGATACCTCACTCGACCCCATCGGTCCATTAGTGGTCGCCCTAGACCCCAAAACGTCTATTTCCATACCCTTGGTCTACCGCGCATGCGCAGAATGACGATATTTCAACCCCACACCCAATCCATCAGATGCGTCTTCACGAATGCTTCACATTGATACCTCATATGACTCCATCGACCCACTAGTGGCCCACCTAGACCCCAAAACGTCTATTTCCATACCCTTTGTCCACCGCGCATGCGCAGAATGACGATATTTCAACCCCACACCTAGCCCATCAGATGCCCCTTCACGAATGCTTCACATTGATACCTCATACGACCCAATCGGACCATGCAGCGTATTTGAAGTCTGGGGACTACTTTTTCTCCGCGGAAGCTTTTTTCCGCGAACGCTTCACCGCCAGACCGCATTACCGCGGAGGAATATAGGTCCGTATTCCCATACAGGCATTCCCCGTCAACCTCGCCACCAGGGGTCGCTCTCCGCTGGAAAATTGGCCGCTCCGACGTAGTAGGGAGGACAGGACCGGATAGCTCTGGTTTCGAGATTGCATTCCCCGTATAGATGCAAATGTGTGAATCAGGGAAGATAACCAGGAATATGTCAAAAATCATCACGGGCATCAAGAGTTACCTCCCTTACCGTAATTTTGAGGGTTCCCGGTTGCGATTTAACATGGACCAACAGATGGCGAAACTTCCCGGTGCCCGAAAAATGTGCGCTGAAATCATTGCTACCTACTACTATGGACATTCACTTGAATTTTTTAAATGGGCTTAACATTAGCCAAATATAGAATTTCAAAATCATATACGGAAAGTCTTCGCTCTTGATTTTCAATCATTCCGGTGATACGGCGAATGTTCATAAAGGGCACTAAATTTCTGAACCCTGTCACCCAGGACAGAAAGGGTTAACTCAAACTATCTAAAACTTCAGAAAGAAAACTTGGCACCAACAATTATCTTGATTGAGAAGGTTCAATCTATAAGACAATGCATGTAGCCAAAATTCACGAACAAGGGGTATTGAAATACCCTACACTACTTATCTTAAAGTTACCCCGTAACTACTTCAGCATGAATACCCATTCCTGTTAAAAAGAATGCCATAAACATTGATTTAAATTGGAGCGATATGCAAGAGGTGGGGAAAATTGACGACCCCTGGCGACTAAAAAGCAACCATATGACTCCACAGGAAACCATCCCTCGGCACCCAACATTCAGACCCGAGAATACGATGGATTCTTGGACGTAGCCGTAGTATCCCAGCCGCGTTTTTATTGCAGTGGTTCATGTGGAGACTATGAAATATCCACACGACCCCTAGCACCGGCTTAAGCGAAATAAGATACGCTAGCATGGGAGCTGTGATGACAGACCAGCTCAAACAACTCATCTGATGTCAATGGATGATCATCGTGCACGTTTGATGGAGTAAACGCCTCAATATGGGGTAACATGGCAAATGCAAGAATGCCCAGTGAAACTAACCTGCAATGCCCGACGTCGTACGGCTTAAATTTCCCACCAAAACAATAACACTACATATATTTGTCGAGTGACATGTACAGAGGGCGGGCCCCGGGACTTTACAGCCCATCAGCAGAATCCGGTCATATACAGGTAATAAAGTGAAGCGATATGCAAGAGATGGAAAAAAGTGACGACGTCTGGCGACTAAAAAGCAACCAAATGACTCTACCACCTACCTTGAAACACAGTACACACTAAAGTAATTAACGTACAACACAATATATATGAAATGAAAAAAGATTTCCACTCATTTTGACCCCATTTAACCCCTCACATAATCTTAAATTGACCTTAAAAGGATCCCAATTCCAATAATCAAAGTACTCTCCATACCTGCGTTAAAGTCTTACACTACATAACACTAAATTAACGTTGATACTCATTGGTAACAATCATAACGATGAAAATTAGGCTGAGAGCGATTTTGACGTTATTTGACCCAAAAAGTGACCACAAAATGACCTTTAATGCCCAGAATCCGGGTGGTATCTCCTCCCACCTTGAACCCTACCAACCAAAGAACTAACTTAGCATTATTATTACTAACGGCCTATTATTTAGAAGAAAGCTCCTTTGAAGACAAAGTTTATTGCTTTTGATGTCCAAAAACGATTTATCTTTGACAATTTGTGCATTGAGAACCTTCCTATCCCTTTTGCATGCCCGAAAAATACTGATATAGCGAAATTATTCGTTAATTAATCCGAAATATCACCGCTGTCTGACTGTGACAAACT
This sequence comes from Hanleya hanleyi, assembly GCA_036873755.1. Taxonomy (NCBI): domain Eukaryota; kingdom Metazoa; phylum Mollusca; class Polyplacophora; order Lepidopleurida; family Hanleyidae; genus Hanleya; species Hanleya hanleyi. The sequence continues at coordinate 7,621 of JAVTVY010036844.1, read as the reverse complement.
AGACCCTGCAACAATTAACCGGCAATATGCCATACATGTGATATGTGCTACGTTGGCAGTATAAAATAATTCGATTTGTTTTCTTTATTAAAGAATAACCAGCATTTTTTTATAGTAGAAACAAGCCAACTTTCACTTGTCCTGACTGAATACTTTCTGAGAAATAAACAGTTTTCTGGTTTGACAGGAGTAGATCGTAAAAAGACTGTTCTATCGCAGTGAATCCCTCATTACTTATTATGTATAGAAACACAGGGCCGGTTCCCAGGTCTTCGATCGTGTATGACGTGATTCTAGGAAAACCCCGGAATCTATAAATAAGTACGACATCATCCTCAGAACTCCTAGTCTATAACTGGTACACATCTAAAATATAAGGACCCAGAATGACTTAAGAGACGCCTCCGTCCGAACTTCAAGTGTTTGTCTTACAGAAATTTTCTGCATCAATTAGGCATTCGAACTAATATCGTTAAACATTATCTGTACATGCAAACATATCGTGAATGGTAACCTTGATGTAGTAAGTGATGAAGACCTAAAAATACGCCTGATTACGGGACATAAATATAGAAGCCGAGAAGAATAAACCTGAAGGCCGACCAGAAGATAGTTCTGACTCCACTGGAACAGCACAATATTCATGGTATAGAAATCGACAGTACACCTCTAGGGCTTCTCGTTCGCTCTTGGAGGTATAGAAAGGTTATCCCAGAGTGAAAATGAAAGGTTCCGCTCTAAATTCGTTTTCTGTAGCATAGTCCCTACATATCTTTATTTTTCTTTCTTTTCTTCATCGCACGGAACAACCGAATAACCATAGAACACATCAAGATGCTCATCCAAAGCGTGTGATTGTTATTATCGGAACAGGTGCAGAAACAAAAGATGCTTCGCTGTTGTACATCGAATTCTGATATCATGTATATCCGTTTATCCTCTAGATGCACAATAGATATGTCAGGTAGTCTAATCGGCTAAAATAAAAACAGTTCACCACTTCTTAGTTGAATTTTGTCGAACTTTCACCTAAAACACGCGTGTACAAGTTGTGAGGAGCAGTAACTTTAACACTTTATTTTCTTAAATAGCGAAAGTATGGTTTATACGAGTATGACTTCTTATATGTGTTGTAAGTTTGTGTGGATATAACCACCAACATCCCTAACGTTCTGTGAAATACAGTTTATTATAAAATAACAGTTTGAGACTTATCCAGGAAAACAAAGCACGGCCAGGTAGGCAGATGACTCCGAGTGAAGCCTTTTATACCGTCAAGAGCGCGCGAGTACCCCTAGAGGCCTATGGATTGTATGCCTTGATGATTGAGTAGTCAAACCGAGAAAAAGTAGAATCTACAGTACTCACTGAGTGGCTGGACATAACCAAGAGCAAGGTCGTTGAAACAATCCGTCTTATTGACAGAAATACCCTTTCCCAAGCAAAAGAATTACTGAGAAATCTCAACTGGCAAGGAGTTCTAGTAAATCCCCAGAGAACATTCGTCATGGTCTCAGCAGACATTGTAACAAACCGACATTTAAATATATCCAATATTATTCAACTATTTAAACCCCACCAACGGAAACATCGATGCCAATGGCTGGAGAAAGTTTAATAGTGCGTTGATTCACAATCATACCAATTTAAATTACTTCGTAGGTTTAGCAACAGTATACATATCTTGCAATATCCTGTATGCGTTAACTCTGATACAAAGATGCAGTAGTTACATTAGATGGAACTGAAATCAAGGTAGTAAAAGAAGTCAAATTCTTAGGAATATTGTTTGATCACCGATTAACGTTCTTATCGCAATATAAATTGCTCGAAAGCTAAGCGCACGAAAGCTCTTGATTTGTTGAAGGTAGTTGCCCTGCTATAAGTGGGGAGGAGATCACTAGGCGCTTCTCCATTTATATCGATCACTTGTTTGTTCTGAGCTTGATTATGGCTTATTGTTTATAACGGTGCAAGCAAGTGAAACTTGGTAAAGCGGGATCCTATACTCCATCAAGGGCTAAGACTTTGCCTTGGCGCGTTCAGAATATCACCTAAAGAAACTTTATATGTCGAAGCAGATGAATCCCCTTTAGAACTTCGAAGAATTAAACTAGCACTGCAATATATAAAAAATTGCGATCTAATCGCTCAAATTCTGTATATAACTGTGTTTTCAACACTCAATACGTGGATTTGTATTTAAAGAAATCTTTCATTATTCCACCTCTTGGAATTCGTATGAAACCACACATTGTAGTAGCTGGTATTGAGCTTAGTCAAATTTGCCTAACAGGCTTTTACCAGTTTCGCCATGGCAGTTAGCCAGACCGAAGGTAGATATTACAATGACGAAATATAAAAACGGCAGACGAGCCATCTCGTGTATACACAAGAATTTTGTCAATTGAGATAAAAATACAGATCGCCTCAAGCGATTTATACAGATGGTTCTAAAGATGATGAGAGAGTAGCGTGTGATACTATCTATAGTTCCAAAACTAAAACTGGTCGATTTTCACTACCGAAGTCAAAGCTCTATTGTCGGCTTTAGAAGGTACTGGGTCTACTGTAGGAGGAAAATATATCATATTCTCAGATTCACTGCCATGCCTTCAAGCGATTAAGTGTGGAACTTCAACTCCCCCACCGTCTTTAACATTCTTCAATTATATGACCTCAGATTTAATCAACAGATTGATGTTGTGTTTTGTTGGTTGCCTAGCCACATTGGCATCAAAGGAAATATTGTCTTCATACCATTTTGTGGCAAATAAAATTACTAGTTTTCTAAAATTGTTCTGTTCCAAAGCTGTTCATTCTTTTCTATTTTTCCATTTTTATTGAAAATATACCAGGCGTTGAAAGGGTCTTCCCGAAAAGGTTTCATTGTTACATTAATCAAAGTTTTCAAATATCCAGTATCAACGGTGCATACCTTCTGTAGTAGTAAATCATCCATTAATATCTTTAAAACTCAAAATGTCTTACGGAAGAACTTGATGCTAAAGGTCACATACCGTACAGTCATGTATCGACATGGGATTTCTCGACTCTCTATACTACAATCCCTCATCAGGACCTTATTGGCCGTCTAAGTTCATTAATAGTGTCTGTGTTCAAGAAAACTGATCGTAGATATATTAATGTCGGAAGCCATAAAGCACTCTTTAGCTCTACTACATACAAGAGATATCAATCATGGGATATTTCTTTGTTTATAGAGCTGCTTGAATTTCTCATTAAAAATATCTATGTGAAATTTGGCAACAAAATATGTCAGCAGCATATAGGTATTCCAATGCGTATTAATTGTGCACCCCTGTTGGCTGACCTATATCTGTTCTCTTATGAATATGACTATATACAGGCGCTTTCAAAAACCGATCCATTCGTAAGTCCGTTCCTTCTCATTCAACCAAACGCTATATAGACGATCTTCTCACTGTGGATAATCGCTATATAAATGACACAGTGAAGGATATATATCCACCTTCACTGGATTTTAAGGAAACTACAGATAGCCCTACAGGCATTCCATATTTAGATCTATATCTCTATCAAAATGAAGCGAGCATTCTCTCTCGTCGGCTAAACTGTCCCTTTCTGGACAGTAATATTGCAGTGGAATCTACATATGGCGTAAACATATCTCGCCTAGTAGCATTTGCTAAAGTCTTTGTTAAATGTGACGATTTTAATCAACGTCAATACATTGTTGCAGAAACTTATAAAACAGGGATATACCACCAAGTGCCTCCACTAAAAGTTTCTCAAATTTGGCGATACATATCGCATGCTGATAGCGAAATACGAGCGTAGCGTGCAACATCTATGGCTTTCCGTTTCGTAACTTGTGTCTAATCCGCTTAACCCGGGGCTAGGTGCTGTATGAACCCATGTACTTCAAGATCCTCATGGTGCTCAAATGAACAGTCACAATCAAAGCGTGATTGAGATAAATCATAATGACGACTTTACAACGATTATTACGGATTAAGAATACTGATCAGCGATACGGATTTCATATATTTGGAACATCATGATGTCTTGCCGGCATCATTAAATTATAATACATATAAGGGAAGTGGAAAGAGGTGACGACATACTGACAGAGCTACATGACTTCACAGTATAGTCTTCCGGTTAACCTATTCTAAAGTACATACCAAGACATGTGCATGTGTTGTATCTCAGATACGCTCTTATTGTACCTGTTCATGTGGCAACTTGGATGATATGATCACACGGCCCCTAGGACCGGCATTAGCGGTATTAGATACAAATCTAGAGAGCTATGATGGAAATGCTCTGACAACTCGTGTATTGGTAATTGGTGAGCTGTTTCGCTGTGACAACTCGTACACTGGGGATCGGTGAGCTGTATCGTCGTCAGATGAAAATGACGGCATTTAACACAAAAGACTAGTCTGTAAGGCCCGATGTCGACTTAGCATCAACTTCCCACAAATGCCAACATATATCAAAGACCAAAAGGTCTGTACAGAGGGCGGGCCTCGGGGACGAAACGTCCACCAACAGAATCTCGCCATATACCGGTAAAAATTACAACACATATATGGGAAGATGGGAAGAGGTGCCGACATACTGACAGAGCCATATGACTTCACAGTATAGTCTCCCGGTTAACCTATTCTAAAGCATATACCAAGAATCTAACGATTCGTGATATGTGTTGTATACCAGGTACGCTTTTATTGTACCTGTTCATGTGGCAACTTGGATGATATGACCACACGGCCCCTAGCACCGGCATAAGCTATATTAGATACAAATCTAGAGAGCTATGATGGAAATGCTCTGACAACTCGTGTATTGGTAATTGGTGAGCTGTTTCGCTGTGACAACTCGTACACTGGGGATCGGTGAGCTGTATCGTCGTCAGATGAAAATGACGGCATTTAACACAAAAGACTAGTCTGTAAGGTCCGATGTCGACCCAGCATCAACTTCCCACAAGTGCCAACATATATCAAAGACCAAAGGGTCTGTACAGAGAGCGGGTCTCGGGGACGAAACGTCCACAGTAGTATACAATCCGTCAATTGAACAACATTGACCTCAGAAATTTGCATATGACCTTTGTAACGTCACGCGTCAGCCAATCAGAAGCGAGTATTGATGTCACGTGGGGTGTGGGTGGATGGTGGGAGGTGGGTGCAAGATGGCGGCGTGGGTGGATGGTGGGAGGTGGGTGCAAGATGGCGGCGTGGGTGGATGGTGGGAGGTGGGTGCAAGATGGCGGCGTGGGTGGATGGTGGGAGGTGGGTGCAAGATGGCGGCATGTGGGTGGATGGTGGGAGGTGGGTTTAAGATGGCGGCGTGGGTGGATGGTGGGAGATGGGTTTAAGATGGCGGCGTGGGTGGATGGTGTAGTGGTTTATATTGACCCCGGAAATTTGCATATTTTGTGGAGGTCACGTGGAGGTAGTCAATCAGAAGCGAGTATTGATGTCACGTGGTGTGGGTGGATGGTGGGAGGTGGGTGCAAGATGGCGGCGTGGGTGGATGGTGGGAGGTGGGTGCAAGATGGCGGCGTGGGTGGATGGTGGGAGGTGGGTGCAAGATGGCGGCATGTGGATGGTGGGTGGTGGGTGCAAGATGGCGGCATGTGGATGGTGGGAGGTGGGTTTAAGATGGCGGCGTGGGTGGATGGTGGGAGGTGGGTGCAAGATGGCGGCATGTGGATGGTGGGTGGGAGGTGGGTTGACCCTGGTAGGTGATATCAGGAGGTCACGTGGAGGTAGCCAATCAGCGAGCATTGATGTCACGTGGGGTGGGTGGATGGTGGGAGAGGGTGATGGCGGGTGGTGTGCATGGTGGGAGGTGGGTGCAAGATGCAGGCGGGGCAGATGGCAGGTGGGTGCGGCGTGGGTGATGGTGGGAGGGTGCAAGGCTGGCGGCGTGGGTGGATGGTGAGGTGGATGCAAGATGCGGCGCTGGGTGGATGGTGGAGGTGGGTGCGGTGGCGTGGGTGGATGGTGTGGTGGGTGCAACGATGGTGGTGGCGTGGGTGGATGGTGGGAGGTGGGTGCAAGATGGCGGCGTGGGTGGATGGTGGGAGGTGGGTTTAAGATGGCGGCGTGGGTGGATGGTGGGAGGTGGGTTTAAGATGGCGGCTGGTGGGTGGATGGTGGGAGGTGGGTTTAAGATGGCGGCGTGGGTGGATGGTGGGAGGTGGGTTTAAGATGGCGGCTTGTAGAAAAACGTATAAAAGGAGTCGATTTTTAGGACATTGCACTACCTACCTGACCAGCCTGCCTGCCTGCCTGCCTGCCTGCCTGCTTGCCTATCCGCTTGTATGAGACGAAAGCATGAGACGTGGAGAAGATTTTCCCTTGGACCCAGCAGCACCTCCGGTTGAAGTCTTGCCTGAAGATGAGCGTGTCAGGGACATTTATCAACGTCACTGGGCTACCATACGCCATTGTTTTCACCGTGACCGTCGTCTATTGGACTTGTATAACTTTCGGCTGCAGGACCTCACGTATCTGTCTACCTATGCCGAGAACATTTTCACAGATCAGGTGACAGCGTTCAAGTTGAATATGACATTCGGGTACATTTTACGGCACAAGGAGATGGACCAGGTGCGGTATTATTATCCCAGCAATAATACCTATGTGTTTGATCAGCCGTTCACGGTGACGGATGCGATTTCTCTGGAGCCACTCATCGACCAATTGACTACGTTGGATCCATTGGAATGGGCCCGGTTGCAACGCCCCAATACCCAATGGCTTGTGGAAATGGTGACTAACGTCACATTTTTCGTCACGAAAATGAGAGATCATCCTGTCGGTGCTCCTGTACTACTACCCCCGTGGTTGCTTCATCGACACGGCCTGTATGCATTAACGCGTGGGGTACATGGACCCTACAAAGACCGGAAATGTCTGTTTCGGTGTTTGGCCGTGCATGTGGACGAGTGTAACCCCCAGGCTTGTGACAGAGTGGCCAATGACTATTGGGAACAGTATTTACAGCAGCAAGACTTGGATAAGCGGCACTTCCGTGGAGTGCCGTTCAAGAATTTGGATGACGTGGAAACACTGTTCAACATCAATATCTTTGTATACCGATTACGATGCGAAGAGGAGGATAGATTTGTGGCTGAATTGGTTCGTCGTTCAACAGAACGGTATGCTGCTACGATGAAAGTCAATGTGTTCGACGACAATGGCGTGAGTCATTTTTCGCTGATCTCCAATATGAGCCAGTACACTCAGTCTTTCAGTTGTGCCCAATGCCATCGGGTGTTTAAAAAGTCTTACGACTTACATCGCCACGAGAAAATCTGTGACAACAGTGTCAAGCGAGTATATCCGGGTGGAGTGTATCATAATGCACCTACTATTTTCCAGGAACTGGCCGATGAGGGTGTGATGATACCGGAGGCGGATCGTTATTTTCCCTTCCGGGCGTGTTACGATTTTGAGGCCCTGTTGGAGCCCATGGACATGTTTTCAGCGAAAACGCAGTGGACGCAGCGCCATATTCCTCTGAGTGTCAGTATTTCCAGCAACGTACCCGGCTATGACGCTGCTCCGGTGTGTTTCGTGTCCACGGGGAACTCCCATGAGTTGATCACCCGCATGAT
>JAVTVY010036843.1:0-16612 GCA_036873755.1 Hanleya hanleyi | reverse complement strand
TGACCTGTCTTGGATGCCACAGTGACGTTGACCTGTCTTGGATGCCACAGTGACGTTGTCCTGTCTTGGATGCCACAGTGACGTTGACCTGTTGAATCCACTCTCAATACCTGTCATATTGTACTCAGTTTTAATGATTTGCTGATTTTTGATCGCACGCCTTCTACGATATATACCGATTGCTTCACCAAACTTCAAAGGATCGATCCACTGAAGCGCCACCAAAGTAGTTGTTTGAAGCCTGACAAAGCAATGCTTGTTGAATATAGAATAAACGAATGTTGATGAACCTTCAGCTTCATTGCCGCGTTGAACCAAGCTGTAAGCAGAAACAAATATGTACATTTCACCCCAATCATGAACTGTTAAGGCGTCACTCTACGCGTTTCGCAATAAAACGATAAATGTCAGTTCGTGAATGTTTTTGAAGAATGTCGACAATATGTTCAGGTAACGGATAATCAAGTGAAACAAGCGCCTTATTCCTCGTTGATTCATCAAATATTTGTATCAACATTACGGTACATGCATGGCATAAGTAGACAACAGAGCAAAACTACGCCTAAGTCGTCCTGCGTTTATTATCTTATCTTTTAATTTAATTCTTTGAAACGCTATGCAATTTCCGCAACTATAATTCGTAAGGAGTTTTTCAGTTGTTCGTTGCAGACAGCCTATTTCTATTAGGCGTGGCACTGAAGTACCTGGACGCGATGTTAAATTTATTTATTATAACTCTTGAATATTCATGAGGGTTTTCTGGTATTTCATTAGTCGAATTTTACCCAGCCACGAATCAATATTTTTCAATCACTGAACCAGCTGTTTATGTGTCAGGCGTAGCGCGTGAGGTCCGGAGTCAATATTGTGATCACGTGATCACTGTTTAAAAGTACCGTCTGCATGCAACATGGCTGACGGTGGCCGCTTCGTAGATTTGTCCGATGAAAATCTACAAGAACTGTTACAAAATAGGGACAGTAAGAACGCATAAAATGTTATACAGGCGTCTATATCAATATCACGGGTCTACTGTCAAGCAAAAGATATTGAATTCGATAGTCTTTCGTCAATAACGAAAGAACAACTTGGCGAATTCCTCTATTAGTCTATAAAACTCTTTGCTGAGTTGAGAAAGAAGGATGGAGATAAATACTCCCGTGCTTCGATGGTAAGCATACGTTTCGGTCTCCTGAATATTCGAGCGGTATAATAAATTGTTATAAGTAAATTTCTATCTTCACTGCCCGAGTAATCCATTTCATTCTCATCTCAAAACTGGAGTAACTTTACGCCGTCGATGTCACCCAATCAAATGAGTTTACCATGACCCAAATAGGATTTATGAATGAAATGTAAAGCCAATAGCTACATTGTATCAAATCACCCATGGTTTGTGACGAAGAGTTCACCTCGTACATTTCGGAAAACGCGTATGAAAGTTTAAATTCTCAATATTATTCTAGTCAGATTGGAAACAGCTTTGTAGATTTATCCATGAACTATTCATAAAATTGTATCTGATTGATAACACACAGCTGCATGACAGAAAGTATTCGCCAAATAACTTTTCTGGAAAGGAGTAGTAGCACCATGCGCTATTCTGGCGTCATAGCGATAATTCACAGCAGTTAATAAATTCGGTATAATAAAATACTTATAAACTTGTGACGGAGTCAATATCATGAAACTTGGACCCTTGGCCAGACTTGGCCGAGCAGACCTGACCTCGGCCTGCGACCTCGGTCAGGTCTGCTTGGCCAAGTCTGACCTCGGATCCATGTTTCATGACTCCGTCACAAGTTAATAAGTGTATAGTATCTCTCTCTTTCTCTCTCTCTCTCTCTCTCTCTCTCTCTCTTGAGTACATGGTATAGCCGGTATTCTTCTCATATGTAATATGGTACCGCTCTTGGGTGGGAAAGATACAACCCCTATGCGAGCGTGTATACAGTTTCAGCGATAATGTGACTTTAGGTTACCGAACGACACAAAACACTCCCCAAGGCCAAATATGGTTATCTTCACACCTACACAATGTCTATTTTGAATCTAGATTCACTCCATATCGGAAAGGCGTTCATCGCCCCATCCTGTCATTATATACCTACCAAAAACAACACCTGTATGGACGTTTTCGAATTATGAATGTCATTAGTTTGTTGGGTGATATAAGTTCAATTCGGTCAATCCTCGGACCTATGCTTTTTCTTCTTTATATTAATGATATAAATAGCGCAACCGATATGTTAAAAATTATTCTCTTTGCTGATGACACCAGTGCTGTATTCTCTTCCAACAACATATCAGATGTATTTAATATCATGTCACAGGAATTACAGAAACTTCATAGCTGGTTCTGCTGTAATCGCCTGTCGTTAAATATTAAAAAACCAAATACATGTTAATAAAACCCCATGCTCAACGACCAATAGCTAATGTGTCTGGACTATTTATCTCGGGAACAGAAATTGAACAAGTCCATCAATTTAAATTCTTAGGCATTTATATTAATGACCAGTTAAATTGGAAATATCATATAAACTATATATGCAACAAAGTATCGAGAAACATAGGGATTATAAACCATATTAAAAATTCGATCAATAAGAAAACATTATGTATACTCTATTATTCAATGATATTCCCATACTTATCTTATTGCAATGTTCTATGGGGTAATACCTATGTTACTCATTTGAATCCTCTAGTCCTGTTGCAAAAACGTGCTTTGAGAGTAATAACTTTATCTAAAAAACTAGATCATACTATACCTTTATTTACAGAACTGAAAATTCTACAATTATGTAAACTAAACTTATATTCCTGTCTTCTGATGGCCCATAAATTTATCCATCATCCGGACTTGTTACCACCAAACTTCCGGGCCTACTTCATCAAGCAATCCGATGTGCACTGCTACCAAACTAGGGGACAACTTTTAAATCTATATCGCCCTATTTATCGTTCAAATCTATCATTTTATACCCTCAAAATTAAAGGACCTCGAGAGTGGAACATACTACCTCCTTCAATTAAAAGCATCAATTCTACTTCACTCTCTGCGGTGGTCTAATGGTTAGAGCGTCGGCCTCGTAAGCGGTAGGTACTGGGTTCGATCCCAGGCCGGGTCATACCTAAGACTTGAAAAATGGAACTTGTTGCTCCTCGCTTACGCTCAGCATTAAGAGGATAGAACAAGGACTGGTTCGCTCGGTGTCAGTATAATGTGACTGAGTGGGGTGTCATGTCTGCCTACGGCATGATATTTCAGTGGGACAGCACTATAAAATGGCAGCATTAGATCTGCTCTGTTACAAGTAGGTGCCCCTGTCCCTCCCCCTCCCATCCCTTCCCTTTCCCGTCGTGATATAGCTGAAAAAATGTTGAAAGCGACGTTAAACCCTATTCACTCACTCACCCACTCTTCAAGTCAAAACTGAAGGCATATCTTCTCGAACACTGACCAATTTTCACATAATTGCATGGATATTTTTATATTATTGCTATGATGCATTGTTTATATTTCACTCAATGAAAATGTTTGGTGTATTATGACACTGTGAACAAGCTGTGGTGACAAAGTGCCAAAAAATCACCAGTTACTTGCCCCGTTTTCTTACTGGTCTTGTTTCGCCGCAATCGATGATTTCAAGAAAAGGTCACCACTAGCGGTATTGTGCGTTCCGTTTTGGCACTAATTCATACTGCTGATTTTCCTTAATGTCACCAGTGTTATCGTCCCCTTAAACTGATTATACTGGTGACGTTTGTAAAAATCAGCGTTTAGGTGCCCCAAATGTGTTTCCGTTAGTGGTGACAAATAAATGAATCACCGATTATATCTCAGCGGTCGGTCTTTGATGTTAAGGTCCGAGGCAGCTGTAGAGATAAATGTTCGTAAGGCAGGACGGGTGTGTCTCTTATCGGCATTATCGGTGACAAGCAGACGATACCGCGGTTAAGCTATCCATATCTACTGTTAATCACCAAATGAGAGCGGAAATAAGCACGAAGGGCCCAAACGTCCAGATATTATCATTATCCTATGTCGATACATATTATTCAAATTATTTTCCAGGGCAAAGTTACATGTATTTTTTTACCACATATCTTGTATATGTGCGGCTTAGTAAATGTCTTCCTTGGTAAACATAGATTGAAAACTGCTTCGTTCAGAGAATCGACCCAAGTCATATGCAGTGAAAAGCTTGCGATCAAAAGTCACGGTAAAATAGCACCAGTGGACGTTTAAAGTCGGGTGTTTTCAATAAATTTATTTAAAAAATATGATAAATTTAGGCATGAGGTGTATTTTTTTCAATATCGATGCGCGTTCATCAATACGAAACAAACGGAAAAATAGACCCATAAATCTGTACACATTATGTTCAGATTTATTTCCGGTAAAACGATTAGAAACCATCTCCGATGATCTTGGACCTATGAGCTTCCGGGTCCTCGGCGGCCCCTGGACCTTCGTCTATCGGGCTGTGAGGATTTTCTAAGTTTAGCATTGTGTAAATGGATCATATTTGTACGCGTAGTAGTTTATATTATGTTCCCATGACGTAAAAGCCTCGTTTTAGATAAGTTGAATATATTGACCGCTACTGTACCGTGTGGGATAGAGTAATGAGAAACAAATATGTATATTGGGTCGTAGACGAAAAGCAATTGCAAGTAGGGGTAACGGGTGTTTTGGGGTCTAGGTGAGCCATCCGTAGTCCGAATGGGCCGTGTGGGGTGTCATATTTAAGCTCTCGTGGGGTAGTTTTTATTAGAAGTAACGTCACTCTGCGCATGCGCAATCGGGAATTAGGTATTTTCTGCAGTGCGCAGGTGGGTTTTGGGGCAAAGGTGGACCATCCGTATTCCAAATTGGCCGTGTGGAGTGTCATGTTGAAGTTCTAGTGAAATCACGTTGATCTGCGCATGGGCAGACGGAATATATTAGAAAAAAAGTGTTTGAATGGGAGTATTTGCGAGTGCTTCTGGGCAGTTTTTTTTGTGGAACAAAGCTATCAACTTCCCCCTTTTGGTCCCAGAGAGTTTTCCGTACATTATTTCGATTATCAATCCGCTATTTTCCCCACACTGTTCGTCCAATAATGGGATTTCCAGAAATAATCCTCCAAAAATAATCCAGACACCTCCCCCTATGAGGAAGAGGTCAAAACTGGGAAAATATTCCCTGCCATTTTTTAAGTTTGGAGAATTTGAATATTGAACAATGATCTTTGGATTCTATCAACCCGTAGTTTTGCACTTGTAGAATAACCAATGGATGATATTTGAACCACCAGTAATAATTCGACTGATTATGTTTAAAGCTATTTTGATGATTTATTCTCATGCTGAAAATAACAATATGTAAAATTCCACTGAAAAGTCAAGTTTGTACTGCCTGTAGGGGCAGAGATCATACACCAGCTATTGCACTGGCAATATAAAGAAACCCATTTGTGGATGCCTCAAATAAAAATGCAGGTTTGCAGGTAGTTTTTGTCCAAGTAGTTGCGATTTTAATTTTATTTTTCTTTCCGAAATATACATGTATGTCCACTCATGATAATTAAAGTAGCTGAGACGATATTACTTCATTTATGTTAACCAATGGTATAATGTGCCACTTGAATGAGCTTAGTAGTGTAGGTGTATGGTTTACAAGGAGACAGTAATACCTTGCCAATAGTCTTATCATGAGGAGGTACTGAGGTTATATAAACATCTATTAAGCATAACAAATATAACAGTTCTCATCAGAGAGGTGTGCGCAAGCTTCAGATACCGGAATTTTCGCAGTCAACCTTCTCGTATGGCTATAGGACCTTATAATGTACTGAATAGAAAAAAATCACATTTGTCTCTATTTATTATTTTTTAGCGGTTGATATCATCAGAAAGCTTTCTTGGGGTATATTAATACTGTCAATCAAATTATATTTTCTTGCTCCTTTTGCGTCAATATTTATCACCTCTATTACATATTAAGACATCGAATCGATTGAAAAATCGCACTTTTTCCAGCTTTAACCCCAAATAAAAAGAACTGCTTTATTTTTGTAATCTAGCCGTTGCTACTGATAAAGTTTACTTGCTATGGAATAGAGATTTTTAACAATTAATGGTCGCCCCAGCAGCTAAATTGCTCCCTCTTAACTTCGAAAACTATAAAATGTGCCGATTCGTCGACGAGAATGCATGCTTCTCCGGAGCAATGCGGGGCACCTCCTCCCCAAGTGTTATGTAATAATAAAACGGCTTAATCGCCGGTGAATTTTAATCCGTACCGTACAACACATTGTATATACCGTTTGAGGCGCTTTACCAGAAAATCCCATCCGAGATTTTCAGTTTCATTAAATTTAATACACAGAAGACATACTATTCACTCATGTCACAAGTTTGACAAAAACGGTCTGCACTTTCTCGTTCTCGTGCTCTCTCGGCGTCTTTTATTCTATACGCATTCTATCAGTTCCCCGCAATAAGAGTCCCGTCAATTAGACATGTTGAACGACGTGCCCTAAGAGAAGAAAAAAATAGCATGATAGATACTATAGTATGATCAGTATGCATGAATCAGAAAACAGATGAATGACCTTGACAGTTATCGCCATCGAGAGCTATATAATAACCACGGCAGTGTAAATGGTTAGAACCATACAGTTTCATCGATACATGATAAGTACCAATTAGCTCGTGAAGTAATTGTGTCCTCTCATTATGTCTCCATATCTTGAGTCATACTCCACCAAATAAATGTTTTTTGTCAAATATGAAACACATATGAAGATACAATCAATCAATCAAGTTTATTTGTGCAACTTTGAAACATACAAAGTATGACAAAACGTATAGGGTCAAGCAGATACTAGAACGTACTTTCGCCTATCGGATACATTGCCTATCAAATAAGGTAATTTTCGGTGCGGTGCGGTGTTACTGACAGCATCTGTATAGATTTTACATATTTTTTCTATTTTGCTTTATTTTTGTACACTCAATAGCATAGCTCCATAATATAAGAATATCTGAAAATATCCGTTAGTGTCCATTCAACACGGTATCTGACTAAATGCGTTCGCGCAGATGGCTGAGGTATATACAAATTATTGATCCTGCACGAGATATACTGCGCCAGGGACTTTATATAATCTCATTATAAAGTCCCTCGTTTCACCGAAAGTTGAGATAGTGTCAAACCTTAACATCGGTCTTAACCGCTGCAGGTTTCTCAACAAATTACTTTTGTCTGTATTGGTACCGCTGTGGAGGCTAAGAATGTCCGCTGGCTAAGAGTGTCCGGCCCCTATCTTCTAACCCAGCTAGGACACTTTTCCCCACATTGGGGACAAGTGTCCGTCCTTGGTTGCAATAGAAAAAGATACGAAAAAGGGCACTAATCACCAAAACATTCTTATCCATCACACCGGTACACATTTTCTAAACATCTCATGAACACAGAATGAGTTTGGCACGTGTAGGCTGTAGTCGATATTACCATTGTGCCAATAATGACATGTACCACACCGGTACATACCCACAGCGTTTCATGTATGTGGTTAGAGAATGTACGAAACAAGTCCAACAAGCAGTCCAGTGGGCTATATGTTTAACAAAGTAACTTACTTAAAACCCGTTAGTATTATAATATTGAGCGGCCTTACATCGACCAGCAGTTTCAAACTGGAAGATTTGGGATATGCGATCTGTATACCATACCTTCGGTTAAAGCTAGGGGTCTATCACGAGGAGGGGATTAATCATGGCTTTGACAATAATCTGTGTTGGACATGGCAGATTACGATCTGATAACTGGAGCTACGGTGCGGGTTTAATTTCGAAATTTTAGCTACCTGTAATACTGTTATATAACTTACAGATAATAAAATCTCAAGTTCATAACATAGTCAGCAACCATTAATACTACGAAATATGTCAGATGAAATACTTCGTATTTGTATCTCATAATTTCAGCTAACATTGGTTGCATTATCCAATGAGAATTGAATTTAGCAATCCAATCGTTCGATTGGAACGATAAGAACTCGGAACATGTTGAATGGACACTAAAGGATATTTTCAGATATTTTTATATTATGGAGCTATGCTATTGAGTGTACAAAAATAAAGCAAAATAGAAAAAATATGTATAAATCTATACATATGCTGTCACCAAAAATTACCTTATTTGATAGGCAATGTATCCGATAGGCGAAAGTACGTTCTGGTATCTGCTTGACCATATACGTTTTGTCATACTTTGTATGTTTCAAAGTTGCACAAATAAACTTGATTGATTGATTGATTGTATCTTCATGTGTGTTTCATATTTGACAAAAAACATTAATTTGGCGGAGTATGACTCAAGATATCGAGACCTAATGAGAGGACACAATTACTTCAAGAGCTAATTGGTATTTATCATGTATCGATGAAACTGTATGGTTCTAACCATTTACACTGCGGTGGTTATTATATAGCTCTCGATGACGATAACTGCCAAGGTCATTCATCTGTTTTCTGATTCATGCATACTAATCATACTATAGTATCTGTCATGCTATTGTTTTCTTCTCTTAGGGCACGTCGTTCAACATGTCTAATTGACGGGACTCTTATTGCGGGGAACTGATAGAATGCGTATAGAATAAAAGACACCGAGAGGTCACGAGAACGAGAAAGTGCAGACCGTTTTTGTCAAACTTGTGACATGAGTGAATAGTATGTCTTCTGTGTATTAAATCTAACGAAACTGAAAATCTCGGATGGGATTTTCTGGTAAAGCGTCTCAAACGGTATATACAATGTGTTGTACGGTACGGATTAAGATTCACCGGCGATTAAGCCGTTTTATTATTACATAACACTTGGGGAGGAGGTGCCCCGCATTGCTCCGGAGAAGCATGCATTCTCGTCGACGAATCGGCACATTCTATAGTTTTCGAAGTTAAGAGGGAGCAATTTAGCTGCTGGGGTGACCATTAATTGTTAAAAATCTCTATTCCATAGCAAGTAAACTTTATCAGTAGCAACGGCTAGATTACAAAAATAAAGCAGTTCTTTTTATTTGGGGTTAAAACTGGAAAAAGTGCGATTTTTTCAATCGGTTCCATGTCTTAATATGTAATAGAGGTGATAAATATTGACACAAAAGGAGCAAGAAAATATAATTTGATTGACAGTATTAATATACCCCAAGAAAGCTTTCTGATGATATCATCCGCTAAAAAAAAAAAAAAAAATAGAGACAAATGTGATTTTTTCTATTCAGTACATTATAAGGTCCTATAGCCATACGAGAAGGTTGACTGCGAAAATTCCGGTATCTGAAGCTTGCGCACACCTCTCTGATGAGAACTGTTATATTTGTTATGCTTAATAGATGTTTATATAACCTCAGTACCTCCTCATGATAAGACTATTGACAAGGTATTACTGTCTCCTTGTAAACCATACACCTACACTACTAAGCCCATTTAAGTGGCACATTATACCATTGGCTAACATAAATGAAGTAATATTGTCTCAGCTACTTTAATTATCATGAGTGGACATACATGTATACTTCGGAAAGCAAAATAAAATTAAAATCGCAACTACTTGGACAAAAACTACCTGCAAACCTGCATTTTTATTTGAGGCATCCACAAATGGTTTTCTTTATATTGCCAGTGCAATAGCTGGTGTATGATCTCTGCCCCTACAGGCAGTACAAACTTGACTTTTCAGTGAAATTTTACATATTGTTATTTTCAGCATGAGAATAAATCACCAAAATAGCTTTAAAAATAATCAGTCGAATTATTACTGGTGGTTCAAATATCATCCATTGGTTATTCTACAAGTGCAAAACTACGGGTTGATAGAATCCAAAGATCATTGTTCAATATTCAAATTCTCCAAACTTAAAAATTGGCAGGGAATATTTTCCCAGTTTTGACCTCTTCCTCATAGTGTCTGGATTATTTCTGCACAAAATACCTAATTCCCGATTGCGCATGCGCAGAATAACGTTACTTCTAATAAAAACTACCCCACGAGAGCTTAAATATGACACCCCACACGGCCCATTTGGACTAAGGATGGCTCACCTAGACCCCAAAACACCCGTTACCCCTACTTGCAATTGCTTTTCGTCTACGACCCAATATACATATTTGTTTCTCATTACTCTATCCCACACGGTACAGTAGCGGTCAATATATTCAACTTATCTAAAACGAGACTTTTACGTCATGGGAACATAATAGAAACTACTACGCGTACAAATATGATCCATTTACAGAATGCTAAACTTCGAAAATCCTCACAGCCCAATAGACGAAGGTCCAGGGGCCGCCGAGGACCCGGAAGCTCATAGGTCCCAGATCACCGGAGATGGTTTCTAATCGTTTTACCGGAAATAAATCTGAACATAATGTGTACAGATTTATGGGTCTATTTTTCCGTTTGTTTCGTATTGATGAACGCGCATCGATATTGAAAAAAATACACCTCATGCCTAAATTTATCATATTTTTTAAATAAATTTATTGAAAACACCCGACTTTAAACGTCCACTGGTGCTATTTTACCGTGACTTTTGATCGCAAGCTTTTCACTGCATATGACTTGGGTCGATTCTCTGAACGAAGCAGTTTTCAATCTATGTTTACCAAGGAAGACATTTACTAAGCCGCACATATACAAGATCTGTGGTAAAAAAATACATGTAACTTTGCCCTGGAAAATAATTTGAATAATATGTATCGACATAGGATAATGATAATAACATTAGATTAGATTAGATATCTAACCTCATCTGGATATAATCAATTCAAAATGTCTCATTGATTCCATGGGCTAAAATAAGTAGAGGCAGAGTAACTTTTCTTGGCCCTTCCCCCTCCCGCTCCCCCCCCCCACCCCACCCCACATCATCGCCCCAGACCAATACGCTGAATTATATCATTGGGAAGAAGAAATACCAACGTTAATTTGAAAATGCCGCTGTATGCATGTATGCGTTGAAAGGAAGGTTCCTGTAATATCCCAATATTAATACCTTCCACTCCATATTAATTATAACATATACAGATTCCATTTCCGCCCGTATAACTGGGTGTGTGCTCGCGATATTTATAGATACCAAATCTGTTTGAGAACAAACACTATGTATCAGTATATATTATGGTAAGTCTTAAGATGAACCTAAGATGTCTTAAGATGAAGTCTGATATAAAACATTTAGAATGCCTTGAATATAAGGGACCGTGCAAAATTTATTGATGGGGTAGGACCGGTGCAAACAGTGGGGGGACCAGGACTTTTTTTCTCGCTATTTTATGTAGGACATTAATTTTTTTTACGTAACTATCCATAGGACCAAGAGGTTTTTTTCAAAAATAAATAAAGAAAAAATACGAAGCTGCGCATCTGAAAACCCCTCGACTCTGGGTCCTGATTCGATAGGCTTCTGGGTCATGGCCATATGGTGTGCCCAGGGATGTCATTCTTGAGATATGTCGGTAATGAGATTTCAAAATGAAGAGTTGAATTGTATTGAAGATATGTATCATTGATGATTTTGCATAAATTAAATATGGCCACCAAGGCTTCCGCCCAATCAGAAAAGCCGGATTGGTAATTTATTGAAAGCCTCCTGAGGTATCGATGATGCACAAACTTTCATACTGAACAGTTGAATGGCATCAGAGATATGTACATGTATCATTAATAAAAGATGTCCACCAAGGTTTCCATCAATCAGAAAAAAACGGTTTGCTAATTTATTGAAAGTCTCTTGATGTATCGATGATTCACCAACTTTCATATTGAACAGTTGAATGGTATCAGAGATATGTACATGTATCATTAATGAGTGCATAAATTAAAGATGGCCATCGAGGCTTCCGCCCAATCAGAAAAGCCGGCTTGGTAATTTATTGAAAGTCTCTTGATGTATCGATCGGATGATGCGCCAACTTTCATATTGAACGGTTGAATGGTGTCAGAGACATGTACATGTATCATTAATGGGCTTCTAGATGATGACCATATGTGTCATTCAAGCTTGGCGTTATTTGCATAACAAAAAAACTTTGCTGAGGCGGGTTTCCTATTGGAGGGGGAGGTCCATACAAAAAAGGACCCTTGAGATAGTGAATAAAATACTCTAAATATCAACATTAAATATCAGTCTGGTATCTGTGAACTACAGTGTATATGCCTGACAACATGAAACCCCTGAAACAAAGACCCTTTTATCACTGAACAACTAGCATGTTAAATACAATGCACTCTAAATTTCCATACTTATAAAAATGTGCAAAAGTATATGTGCATATCACATATTGGTTAGGGGGTGGTGTTTACAGATGCGGCTCACCAAATCCGGGTACATGTAGGTCACAACATAGATAGGACCAGAACTTTTTTTACCCAAGATCCAGATAGGACTCGTAGTTTTTTTTGGTTCGAAGATAAGGTGGACCAAGGATTTTTTTAGCTGATTTTCCTTGTTGCACCGGTCCTACCCCCTCGATAAATTTTGCATGGTCCCTAAAGAAGGCCGTACTGTACTCCACATCAAATTTTCTCTCGTATTCAAAGTTACTTGAACTGATTTCATCCTAGAACACCTTTACTCGGCAAAACAGATCAGATCTACAACTTATCTGGACGTTTGGGCCCTTCGTGCTTATTTTCGCTCTTAGTTGGTGATTAACAGTAGATATGGATAGCTTAACCGCGGTATCGTCTGCTCGTCACCGATAATGCCGATAAGAGACACACCCGTCCTGCCTCACGAACATTTATCGCTACAGCTGCCTCGGCCCTTAACATCAAAGACCGACCGCTGAGATATAATCGGTGATTCATTTATTTGTCACCACTAACGGAAACACATTTGGGGCACCTAAACGCTGAGTTTTACAAACGTCACCAGTATAATCAGTTTAAGGGGACGATAACACTGGTGACATTAAGGAAAATCAGCAGTATGAATTAGTGTCAAAACGGAACGCACAATACCGCTAGTGGTGACCTTTTCTTGAAATCATCGATTGCGTCGAAACAAGAGCAGTAAGAAAACGGGGCAAGTAACTGGTGATTTTTGGCACTTTGTCACCACAGCTTGTTCACAGTGTGACATACTAGATCTATTTATTTTGGGATAGAACAAGCCCTTCTGGGTTTTATTCCCGCCAGTCCTGATAATATGGCTAACAATAAGTGTTTACTCCTTTTTTCTCTCTTACTGTTCCTGTTGGCCATTGCTGTACACCTCTTTATTATTTGGTGAATAAATTTCAAATCAAAATCAAATCAAGTTGAAAACTGCCAGACCCGAAGCATCGACGACCGACATAAGGTCCTGAGGGCCGTTCACAACATTCCATTGCATTCAGTTCATTTGTCAGTTTTCGAAAAATTAAACGCGAAACCTAAGGGATTCGCAAGGTAATGTTTTATTAATCGCATATTCTTGAAAACTAAAGAAATAAAATACTATCGTTATGTATTATACATTGGGTATATATGCCTATACCATGTAAAGTATAATATACTGATATGCCAGAAACCATAAAACCATAAAACACACCCTTCTCACTAGATTTGAATGCAGTGAATCCTCAAGCATCGAAGATTTTGTGAAATTCCATTGTTCTACCATTTATCCAGAGCGATTTGTGGAGGTCTCCGTATAAGATACTCATCCAAATCACTACAGAGAAAGCACGCGCTCTTTTTTGCACCAGTGCACATGCCCGTGTAGTAAGTCGCGGTCATTGGTTGACTAGAGAATACGCCCATTGCCAGAACTTCCCCGCGTGACGGCACCATGTGTCTTTCCCACGCCCTCGCGGTGAAATACCGTGAAAAGTCTACTAGATGAGTGTCTTATCTGAAGACCGCTACAATTCGCTCTGGATATATGATAGAACAATGGAATATCCATATAGCATAATATCGTATGATGAGTCGTAGAATATCAACCTGGCTGAGATCGATGTGTTTTATAATGTTGTTTTGGGCGATAAAGTGACGTTTTGTTGCTCGCCTATATACTATATAGGGTATAGGTAAATACACCCAGTGTATACGACATACCGACAATGTTTGATTTATTTAATTTCTAGACCATGTATTCAATAAACTTGAGGAAAGGGAGACAGGAATTTCATTCCACGTTTATTTTCTTCATTTGGTCTTCACTACATGTCGGTGATTAAATATACCACGACATTGTGTCTGTGATAGCGGTTGAACAAAGGAGCGCTGTGACCCCCGGACACCAACGTCTGCATTTGTTTTCCATATATTTCCATTTATTTCGTCAACCTATGTTTTTCAGTCCCTTTTACTGATACTTTCAGATGTGCTTTTCCTGGATAAACACAAATTTCTCTGAACTCACAATATACAAGCGGCTTTGAGCTGCATACACGTGGACGAACGCGACACTTTTATTGAAATGCGACTTGACATTGGTGATGCGTATTTTTTTCATTTCAGGTCCGGTATCACCGTTGTCGAACACGTTCTCTCTGGTTGGTACCCAGTGATAACGTAGATGATTCCATGCATATTGATAATAATAAATATAATTTGTCACAGCTCTCCTATGCTTGTCATAGGGGAAATCATCCGAACCTGTCAAACTGGCGTAAATTAGGCTGAATGGATTTCTAAACTTATCATAGTTAAAGATATGGGTGCTATGTTTGATTTGGAGTTATTTATTTGGCACCTTTTGTAACTTATAGCTTGAAATATTTACGCGGGTTGACATATCGTGTACTTGCCCAAATACATACGAAATCTGGTCAAGTTCTATCCAAAGCGAAACTGCTAGCCAGTGAAATCACTGGACAAACGATATTCTAATACGTACATTGAGTATCAAATTCCGGGACAAGTGTTGACTCCTCTGTTGACAATTCGAGCTAAATCAATCCAACACCTCGGAGCGAATTGAAATAGACATACGTTACGGTTAAACCTATCACCAATGTAGTGCATTCAATTTGAAACAAACAAGCCCGACAATCAAGTTTCGCCGCCCAATAAAAATGCTTCGAGTTTGAATTGTTTATATTTGATCAGATTTTGTGTAAGCGTTTGCATGCATGGATGCATAGACTAATACATGTACAAGACCAAATGACTCAAAGTTTCAGGGCATGGAGACTGTATCTTTCAGATATTCCGTCCCAGGATTTGACCCTCAGAGTATCTAACACGGGGACTTCGCCATTACCGGAAGCAAAATGAACTAGAATGCTGCATCATTACATTAGACTGATATGATTGGTGTGTGTCGTGTTCGAGCAGATTCATTGGTTGCATCACGAGGTTTAGTGAGTAGTGGGGTTTAACGTCGTTTTCAACCTTGTTTCATTCATATCACGACAGTGTCGACATGTGCCAGAACACGAGAGTGCTCACAGTTCCTATTACCCTGGACACTGATCAGCCCTGCCAGTACAGCGCCCTGTCACTCATCCAAGTATTGACCCAGCTTACGGAGGATAATACCACAAAAATAATTTCCAGAATTTAGAGTCCCTTCATAAATTTGTAATAATTCCTCAAATAATTGAAGTATCCCAATGAAATTTTCACAGATGATAGACATGGTTGTAAGTGTTGCCAAAAAGGTAGCAAGAATGATATAGGTTCACGAGAAGAGTATAAAATAATGGTGTGAACTTACCAAATTGCACTGTTACTGGTTCAAGCAGAAGGATAATCCAAGAATTTCTTAAAACTGGAATAAAACACAGATTGGACAGTGCGGTACAACTCCAAAACGGGGAACGTTCTCAAATTGGGAAATATATTTCCTGAACAGGAAACTTTTCCAAAACAGGGAACATTCCCAAATTAGGAAACATATTTCCTGAACAGGAAATCTTTGGGAAATATGTTTGTTAATTCATAAATTGCAAACAACACAAATATTATACTCAAATATCCTCTAAATAAGCAAGTTTAGTACTGTTTCATTATACTAAATAATTATTTTTTCTTATTATGGTTTCAATGGATCGTTAGCCCACCATAGGGCTGACCAATGTTTGTATTTCAGGAAACCATCATATTCAGACTGGAATATCTCGGGCTAACAATGGCTAACGATCACGACACTGATCATGTGACGGCAGGGTCAAAGTGAGCTATCTTTGTGTGGATGCTCAATGTGCAGAGTAGTGCAGTGACTGAGAAAATTAGGATCCAAATTTAATAATAGCATTATTTGAACAATTGAAACCATAATGAGAAAAAATAATTATTCTGTATTATGAAACAATACTAAACTTACTTATTTAGATGACATCTGAGTATACTATTTGTGTTGTTTGCAATTTATGAATGAACAAACATATTTCCCAAAGATTCCCTGTTCAGGAAATATGTTTCTTAATTTGGGAATGTTCCCCGTTTTGGAGTTGTACCGCACTGTTGGAAGGTTCCAAGAACTCCTCAACAGATGGTTATTGGAGTGATGAAAGAGAAATACCTACAAAAGTCAAAAACAAAACATGACATAAGAGGAAGTGAAACATTGGAGGTCACCATTTTGTTGTTGGGACTTCTTCAAACAACCCCATGAATA
>JAVTVY010036842.1:0-17186 GCA_036873755.1 Hanleya hanleyi | reverse complement strand
GGTTTCCGGCTCTGATTCCTCTACTCACCGCTCCGCCACCTCGCCTACCAGTTTGGGCCAACCTGTTAAGCCAACCTTGCGGGATACTCCATCACAACCCTCAGTGGCTCAACCTACACGTGTGCAGACTATCCAGAGTGCGCCCACAGACCAAGGATTTTTAGCAGATGTTGCAGAGACGATGGTTTCATCCAACCGATCTTCCACATCACAGCTCTATCAGTCTAAGTGGAAATATTTCGTCTCGTGGTGTCGACGTCGAGGCTTCGAGCCCGACACTAACTCTCTTCCTATAGTTGCGGACTTTCTTATTCATCTACACCGAGATAAGAAGTTTCAAAGCAGCACTATTAATGGATACCGGTCAGCCTTGGCCCGAGTTCCACGGTTATCTGCGGGCATTGTCAATAGCCTGGATCACAACATCTCTGCTCTTATACGTGCCTGTGCTTTACAGTCCCGTCGGACCCGTCAACTATTACCGAAGTGGGACATTGGTGTGGTTCTTTGCGCATTCCTTCGCCCACCCTTTGAACCACTACAGTCAGCCTCTATTAAAGCTGTTTCCTACAAGACTGCCTTCCTAGCAGCCTTCGTCCTGGCGTCTAGAGTATCCGAGATTCATGCCTTGGAAAGGAAATCGATTAATTGGACGGCAGATTGGTCACGCATCTCCTTCCGCCCTGTTCCGGAGTTCATCGCCAAGAACGAGACTGTACGTCAAGGATCTTGTGCTGAACGTCTGTATTTCATCCCTGCATTAACGACATCTTACTATCTCCAGAACGACATTTTACTATGTCCAGTACGAGCAATACGTCACTACCTCACCCGTACCGATCCAATCGGAGATTCTCGTCGACTACTGCTTCTCTCTCTTCTCCCAAAGGGTACTCAGGACATCACCAAGAATACTGTGGCCTCTTGGTTGGGGAAGGCCATTAAGCGAACATAAGAACTCGCCCGCGACGCTCCCCCGCTTCTGGTCTCTGCACCTTCTCATGAAATACGAGCCATCGCCACATCATGGCCTTTATGGAAGAACGTATCGCTGGATGACATTCAATCCTGTGCTTGGAGTGCCAATTCCACATTTACGGATTTCTATCTGAGAGACCTGTCAGTACAGGCAGATGGATTGACCACGCTAGAGCCGCTCCTAGCTGCCCAGCATGTGGTCGCCTAGCTTTCAAGAAAGGGGGGTGGGGCAGCACCGATCACAGGCCGACCGACCAGTCTGCAACTAGACGGTTACGAGATACGGCACATCGGTGATCGCCACTACAAGCCAGCCAGCTGTCAAGACCCCGACACTAGGTGAGTATACATTCTGTTTAGCTACTTTTGTGTCGGACGAATATTATGGATTAAGAATACTGATCAGCGATACGGATTTGATATTTTTGGAACATCATGATGTCTTCCCGGCATCATTGGAAACGGTTGACCGCTTCTCTCTTGCAGAAATCAAGCCTATGTTTATGTATACTATGGTTGTCTATTTGAATTTGGTGCTGATACTGTTATATGGAATATGGAATAGGGCTTTGGATTATGGACGCGGATATTCTCTAATGGACGACGACTGAATTATGGATGACGGATTAGACGCTTGTAATTCAAGAATTTCAAGGAAAGAAATTGGCGATTAGAGCATATCTGTTGGTACTCTAGTATTCGGGTGCAGAAGTCTGGTTTTTACCCTTCTTGCCGTTTTACTAGTAATTGCCTCTTAGCCCCAACAGTGCTCTAGGCCAAGGGATACTAACGGGTTCAATTAGCGTACCGCCATGGTCAGTTGGTCCACTAGTATTCGGGTGCAGAAGTCCGGTGTTTACCCTTCTTACCGTTTTACTAGAAATTGCCTCTTAGCCCCTACAGAGCTCTAGGCCAAGAGATACTAACGGGTTCAATTTATGGTACCATATATCTCTGATCATCTCAGCGGTTACTCTACACTTCAACAAAGTCCGAGGCCCCTCCACCATACTGTTGGTAGTGGGGCATAACAATAGCAGGTGTAGATTTGAGCAATAAATATTAAACATTTATAAACAATGTTGGTATTTATTATCAAATCAAACCTGCTATTGTTTTGACTGCCCAACCCAGCCTCCCCGCACTCTTCTTTGCCTTTTACGCATCATGCTTACAGGCTGCAGTAGAAGAAAAAGAAAGTGGGAAGTGCGTCACGGGCGCATGGGCAGAGTAACCTATAGATGAGGCTCCAGAGGGTGAGAACTTTTAGTCTGCAATAGGATCTTCACAAGAAGATAATGGCAGGGTAATACGTTGCAGGCTGTAGATTGGGGTTGGAAGATATCGGAAGGAAGACTAAAACCAGTGATCTCGGACCTTGACCCTGCCCCCAATCACTTCTCCAGCTTGTGCGATGTACCTGCAAGACAGGTTGTGGGACATTATGCTGTGGGTGCCGCCGAAGTGTGCCGCCACAGGAATGTACAACTGCTTGTTCTGGATGCAGAGGCATTTGTCAAAACATGATGAATAATGACTTGGACGATAAGGAGGACAGTGGAAGTGAAATGTGATTTCACGAGCATGTTGCAGTTTCTCCCTGTGATTTGATACTGTGAACTTCCGTGTTCGGTTGGTGTACTTACGATGAAGCTCGAACTTTTAAAACATGTTTGTGTGTGTGGGTGGGGGGTTACAAGGGGGGAGGTACCCTGAATTTGGGCATTAGAAAACTCAAAGTAATTTAGCGTGTGTCGAAATGAAAGTTTGACCCAAGAAACATTGGTAGAGACACCACGTTTGTTGGAGTACGATGAATGGATGCTAAGTTATGTACATTTGTTATTATGAGTTGTTACGCAGCATGATTGGGGTAGGGGTACCCCTATATATGGCCTAAGGAACCATGCAACAGTCCTTTAAATACTTCCAAATGAAAGACACACCCAAGAAATATAGGTAAAGACACCAAGTTTGCTGGAAAATGATGAATGGCTGAGAAGTTATGTACATTTGTGATTCCCAGTGGTGAAGCAACGGGTTTGGGGTAGGGGTACCCCGATATATGGCATAAGCAATCACCCAACAGTCCCTTGAATACTTTTTCATTGAAGATCTTCCTTGTAAACCAAGACAAATGTGTTGTTTTAGTTCTTTATCTTGAAAATTTGCCAAGTTATGTCTATTTGAATATTCGGCAGTTTAATGGAAAATGAGTTAAAACTGATCAACTTTCACCCACGAAATTCACCATGTTCCACTCCAAATACTTTAGAAGACTTTTAGTATGTTATAAAGTAGACCTATCTCAGACAGATACAAGTGGTTTCATTTCTGTTGCAATTAGTGGTGGGTCCTGCTGTATATTGACTGGACTGATGTCATTGATCTGCTGCACAGACATAGGAAGTAGCACCTCTTCCTTCGCTTGCTCAGGCACTTGCTGGGGCACTGGCTGAAGCACTTGCTGAGGCATTTTTAAAGGTGTTAGTCGAGGACGTTTGGTAGGTGGACCGGACTCTTCGTGGGTACGTTTGGTACCTGTACTCCCTTCGGCGATGTCCATGTCCATGTCCATGAATAAGATTTTATCTTCTGAATCCTCGCCTTGAAGTAGACATGCTATTCCTTCATTTCCCGTCTTCCTCAGCGCCCCCACGAAGGCTTGAAATGCTAAGGGGCCACGGCGCAGTAGATCGTCGATGAGGGCTCTGTTTTTTCTCTTCCATGATATCTTCCACATCGTGTTCAAGGATTATATTTTCCACCATAAGCAGATCACATATATCGGCCACATGCAGCATCTCATCAACGAGGCGAATACGGTGCTGTAGAAGCTTAGCTCGGTGAGATGACTCCATGACTGTTGGTTGAGGCTGGTGAGGCGAGTAGCTGCTATGGTCAGATAGGCTGGTGAAGCTGCACTGGTGAGGGAGGCTCAGTCTGGTGAGGCTCAGGCAAGTAGCTCCTGTCGTCAGAGTGGTTCAGGCTGGTAAGGTAGGCTCAGGCTGGTCTGGCAGGCTGGTGAGGCAGGTTGGTCAAGCAGGCCAGTGAATTCAGCAATGCCCTAAAAATTCCCACTTTTAGACGTCTTTTTCGTGACATTCGTGTCTTTTCGGTGACGTCCGTGTCTTTTCGGTGACGCCCGTGTCTTTTCGGTGACGTCCGTGTCTTTTCGGTGACGTCCGTATCATTTCGGTTATGTATGAGGGTCTTGAGGAAGGCGACTGTATGTGGCGAGTTGTATGTGTTTTTTTCGGTGACGATGAAAAAATCCCACTGGACGTGAGCGAAATTGTGGAAAAACCCCACAGACAGGTCAGTACATATCATGTCCTATCATGTTCCCAGGTCACGCGACGTCATACATTCGCCTCCCTCAAGACCCTCATACACACCCAAAAAGACACGGACGTCGCCGAAAAGACACGGACGTCACCGAAAA
Source organism: Hanleya hanleyi (assembly GCA_036873755.1). NCBI lineage: Eukaryota > Metazoa > Mollusca > Polyplacophora > Lepidopleurida > Hanleyidae > Hanleya > Hanleya hanleyi. The sequence continues at coordinate 12,763 of JAVTVY010036842.1, read as the reverse complement.
GACACGGACGTCACCGAAAAGACACGGACGTCACCGAAAAGACACGGACGTCACCGAAATTGTGGAAAAAACACACAGACCGGTCAGTACATGTCCTATCATGTTCACAGGTCACGCCCGATTCACACAGACCGGAAGTGACGTCATACCTGCGCACAACACCCTCGCGCACACCCACTCCACAATTCCTGTGCATGCGCAGTGAGGCGCCATTACGTTTAAAAGGGTAATATATACTACTTCTGTATTACATTCCCTTACGTTGGTCCTCAGGGTAAAAGAATAGTCAGATGATATATAAGTAAAACCCGCAAAAATCCCACAAATTCAGTGAAAATCATTGTTCACCGGAGAACCACTAAAGTCAGTTCAATCGTCAACATGAAAGACAAAGACTCCGTTGGAATTTAGAACTGATTTTGTTTACGAATTAACCTGCGCAATTCTAGATACATCGGGAAACTGAACGTTGTCTTGAAACACGACTGAAGAAACATAGTATAGGCAAGAGCGAAATGTTTAATTGTGAATATTTCTAGCATATCTGATTGATTTACCTAATAGATTAGAAAGTATTACATATAGCCCACTGTGCTCAGTTGTATTGTCCAAAACTAAAGTTATTCATTCCGCGAATCATGGAATGTCTTATTATTTAAGAAAGCGCTGGCTATTCGGCGATCAAATCCTAAATTAAACAGCGACTTGAAAGCTGCGAAAAAGTTATAGCTATTTCGATGGATATATATGCATGTACTTTTCTAAATTTCTGTATTTTGAATTCAATTTAATTTAGTTTAGATAATGTAATACAACCATCCACCATCTCTGTAGTTTGTGTCTTGATAACTATAATACCATAATTTAGTATATCCCGTCCTGTAACTGTCATCCAATTAATCTACATGCAGATATATTCTAACGTCGCCTTTGGTGTGATTTAAATTCCTGTGTCTTTAATTTAGTTAATAATATTGTTCAGTACAATGTACCTTTTGTAAAATTTATCAACACAACTTAATTTCATATTTTCTAATCTCTGTTTCACTCGTGTACGGGTACATTTCCCTGAATGACATTTCAACAGCCACATTATACGAGATATCTCAATAGGCCACCTATATGTAGCTGACACTCTTTAATCCTGCTTGACTGTCATTCTTTGTGTATTGCCAGGCCCATGTGTCACTCATGTTTATCATTAGTTATGTTTCATATTCACTGACTGACTATTGTCATGTTATTTTGTGTATCGAACCATTTCAGCATATATTAGTCGTGTTATCCTTTTTGCTATATAAGAACCTGTAACTGCTGTTTATGCACATCATGATGGTGACAAATACAATTTTGTCGAAATATTGCCTTTACATCATGCGTTTACTAAGTTTATTCGGAGTTAATTTGCTTGTGCACTACTAGAGCCTTGTGATGATTCGCCACCTTCCAACCTAGAAAAGCTCCCATCCTCACCCTGAATAGGCGTTAGACGCCATTTTACGTTTTTTTCTTTTTTCCTTTTGTCATCAACCATTGGTCCCTGCCGATAACACCTTCCCCATGCTATAAATAATCTCAATTCTGTTGTAGAGTCATTGATAAATTCATCTTGTGAAGCAAAATATGTCGCTTGAACAAGCAGAACAATCACTAACAAAACTTACCCATTGTAAAATTATCGTTGAAGAAATAACGTACTTAATTAGATTATTAATTAGTTGATGGTGTCGGTCACTGCAATGGTAATAATTGGCAGGAGTTCAAGATTGATGAATTATAAACTGTGTGGATGGACTTAATATTTAATAGTAGCGGTTGGTGTGTAATGAAGAAAATAATGGCATACACGAAAGGAGGTGTTCGCTTTAGATGGATATTTTTACCTCCGTCGATCAGACGGAGGTCTAGGAGCGCAACGTGAAATCTCCCGCCAAATAATTGTCATATGGGGAACCCACGACTTATAGTATTTCCAATAGGGATCGTCATGGTTCCCGACGAAATCTTGAATCTTTTCTTTGGACACAAATGAATGCTTACGTCACAAAAGGTGTGTATCCTTTGCAGCGCTTCCACCGGGTCTCTTTATTCGAGGGTACTAAATTCGCGCGTGTACTTATAGCTTCGCGCTGGTACAGATGGCCGGTATGCGACGAAGACAAACCTGCGCTTTCATAAAAAGTAAATTTTCACGAAAGAAAAACTCGCATTCCAGATAGTATAATTGGAAACTTCCTCGAGAATCTCTGAATCGGCAAAAAGATAAAGGACGAGTGTCATTCACCAGGATGCGAGTCGGAAGTGAGAAGTCAAATTCAAAGTCAGAGGTCAAAAACGTAAAACTCCGAAGAACTCTCTCGGCTTTTTCTTTTCTTTTTTTTTAGTTGGGGGGGGGGGGGAGGGTTGGGGAGATAGCGACTGAAAAAATATATCTTCCCATGCTTCAATCGTTATCTGTGAATCCGATCAACAACCTAGCCGGATAATCTGTCAAAAATTATCCGTCGTCTGGGTAAGGTTGAAGGGTCATCGGAAGCTCGAACTGTGATACAGGCAAAAACTGTTGTTGTTGTAGTCTGGAAAAATAACTCTGCCTCACGAGGCGCTCTCTCGGCTTTTTCTTTTCCTTTTGTTTGAAGATGGGGGGGGGGGGAGATAGCGACTGGAAATATATATCTTCCCATGATACTTCAATCGTGCGCTCATGAATTCCACGGAAAAGCGGACATTGCTAAACAGCCCTTTTTCGCATAAAATTCACTCCACATTCTGTCGTAGACCCTATATTAGCATGCTGTTTGTTCTATTCGCTTCCTATGATCCCCGGGAACAAGCCAATAATAGAGAAGATGTGTTTTAATAGCGAAATATTTTTCCCGCAATTTTTTAACATGAAGAACTCGGGGAAATTCTAAATTGTCAAAGAAGAAAAATTGCACTTTACTGAAAACTATACTATTTTGAAACATCTGCAGAAAAGATATGCATGTGGCGGGAGCTGTATACCTTAGTAAAAATAAGAGGTCAGAGTTTTAATTTTCTAAGTAGAAGAGATAAATTCACTCTAGGAATATTTTTTTGAAGAAAATGTGTAATTAATAAAGCACTTTTACCGATAAGATTTAAAAAGCGCACTCGTGATTCCATCACGATTTTTTGTCGATTCCGTCACGGACTAGATTTAACCCCTGGGATGATCCAGTCGCGTTTTTCTCACGATGAAAAAAATCTTATCATCCTTGAGTACTGTATGTTAGTAAGAGATGTCATATAAGAATAGTCAGATTGAAACAGAGCAGCAAAAAAATAGACAAGCAACACTAGTCAAGAGTCATGTCCGTTTCAGGTGATTCCGTCACGAACATTTCGAAGCATGATTTACTGAAAATGCTGGATCATCTGTAGATTTTTCATGGATCCGTAAACAGATGTCATATAGAATAGCAAACTAAACTTGAAACTACATGGGTATGACCACGGAACTTCCGAGTACATGACTTTGAATAAAGAAAAAGTCTTCCCAACGGTGATTCCGTCACGGTGGAATTCATGATCTGTGAATCCGATCAACAACCTAGCCGGACAATCTGTCAAAAATTATCCGTCGTCTGGGTAAGGTTGAAGGGTAATCGGAAGCTCGGACTGTGATACAGGCAAAAACTGTTGTTGTTGTTGTAGTCTAGAAAAATAACTGGCATGCACTCTATGGAGAAGGGCCTCGTGAGGCACAAAGTGCAATTTTTTGTTGTTGTTTATCTGCAAATCCGCTCAACTCGATGGGTATCTTTCACTTGTTCTCACAGTTGCCTGGCCTGTGTGATATTGGGTGGTCGAAGTCTACGTATAGTTTTTTCAATAAATTATGGAAATTAATATAAACATATATTTTTTTAAATAGATTTTTTTATAAGTGTATTTCTCTTTCATCTTTGGCTCAATTAAAGTCATTCTCTAAAATGTGAAGCCGAGTTAATACAGTTTTTAATTATCTACCAAACCCTGTCCTCTATGACATAGAATAAAAGAGAAGTTGGGAATAGAACCGCTCAACACAGTCATTTCTAAACATCAAGTTGTACATAAGTATTTTGACTTACTCTGTACAAGCTGAGGGCATTTTTGTGGCTTTTGAAAATTTTGAGATTTTTGCGAGTCTGTCCATATTTAACTAAGCGACGTCCAAGCGAGCTAATGTACGCGCGTTATATTCATATCAAGTATGGTGCGGCTTGTGTTCAATGAGGCTTGGAATGTTTATACAATTAATTTTCTTCTCACTGTTACACAATAAATATTTGCTGCGTGGAATCCAGTCATTTGTTCCATAGGGGCAATATTCTCATCAGCCATCACCATTCAATGTGAATGTGATACATGTACAAGTCCATGGTCATTGATACAGTAAGGTGAAGGCGAAGGTGACCTGTAACACCAGTATACAAAATTATACCGAGCGCATTGAATCCTCATCATATGATGTTGAGACAGATCAGAACGAAGTGTCGGTAAAATCAGGTGTGTTTTGAAGAGCATTCTCTCATCAATGATGATGCTATACTGTACACATACAAAATATGAAGTGTTGCTGTGTTGGGCCTATAGCACAAAATCACAAGCAAGTTGGTACAACTAGGCACACAGGGTCTCATTTCTGTCGCTAACGTGTTGATTTGGGTGAGGGGATCCTCTCATGGGGAGGTGTGGGTGGGATGGGGCCTAATGTCTCAAGCACTTTTCCAGGTTTTCCATCAATATACTCTATTCCATACCCCAATATTTCAAGCACGTCAAATCAAACAAAATTATTTGCTGGGAATGTGACTTTCACATCCCTGTCTGGACATGCTAGTGAGGAACCCTCAATCCCAGATTAATTACCATTGATGAAGCTAACGTCCAACAAATGCAAAATTGAGCTTGGCATCCGGCCGTATGTTATTCAGTGATGTATTACGCTACGGACCCTGTTGCCTCGACGGAGGTCTTTGCGCTCATCCAGCGCTTGTTCCCTTCAGAGTCGCTCTCTGTTGCTCTATTGTCTCGCTCCGAGCCGGCCGGTAAATTGTGACGTAATGCTCAGGTATTTCCCAACTCTTTGTCAGACAGGCGAGGCCAGTCTAATGGGAAATTCTGGTTCATATTCTCATACGGTTATTAGTATTTTCATGAACGATCCAGATATTTACGAACAATAGTCAGTTATATTAATATATAAACCGACTCGAAAACTGAAAAAAAATAATCACTGTCAAAAGTTCAGCAAACAATAATTAAGGAAGTAACTACAAAAAAAAAAAAAATTGGCACATGCATTATCACTTGGGAAAGCAAGCGTCACCACTTGTTGAGGGTCATTTCCTTAATAAAGGCCTTGATATAAGACAAGTTCAACCTTATAACTTTTCAATTCATAGTTACAACTTTCCGCTGCCCTAAGACGAAATTATGTATGTGTAACAATTATTTTTTTGCTCTGCTGGATCGTCAGAATATTAAAACACTGAACAAGTGGTCTGACTGCATGGGTGTGGAGTTGTTTGTGTGCAATTCTATTCATGAATTATAAGAAAATAAGGGATTATGTGCGTTAGGGGTTCGCTGTCCTTCATTTCATGTCACTTTTGTACTTTAAAGTCCAAACTGAAAATGGGAGAAAAAAGGAAAGAACCGAAAATATTTTTTCAGGGATTTGGGGATTCGAACCAAAATGTTACGTGTCTTTTAATCTGTAGTCCGACACTGTAACCATTCGGCCAAGCAGCTGTTTACAATTATCGGCTTGAGGAATCATGTGCTGAATGGCGGTGAACGACACCCTTTCAGAGCATTACAAGCATTTTGACATATTTCAGTATTATGAAAATATGACACCTTTAGCCAAAACGATTTTTCAGTATGATTTTGGATCAAACCCACCGCATTTCGATATGTAGGGCTTGTTTTGGTTAAAGGTGTCATATTTTATATATGAAGGGAATTCCCTTCAAGAATATCGCCAAAAATTGCAAAAACAAACAAATGCTTATTTTCTAATACTCGTAATATTTTTTGGACAAGTCTCTTCTCGGTGAAAATTGAGAATAAGAAAATCAGTATTTTCTCTCTCGAGCTAATAACTTTTCAAGTGAACGAGAGGAAATTATATTTTCGGTTTATAAACGCAACACACTACGGAAAAAAATACGGTCAAACCGAACACCTCCTTTGCTTTATTTGTGCAGGCCTACAGTGAAGAATATTAAGTAACACCAGGGCTGTTTAAAGGACTGATACGCAACTGATCTCCCGTAAGGTAATTGCTGTAAAAGTAAGTATATTACATGACATTAACATAATTTACCTATTTACCTACTGCTCAGATATTTGTATATGCGTACAGCTTACAGTTCTGGAACTCAGCAGTTTGAGGTACTTATGAACACAGGTTGTGAGCAATGGCAATTTTGAAAGTGTATCTCACTGAAAATGTCAGCTGTGTTCATGGAGTGACATCATGCGATGTCATTTTCTGAAGAATTGAGCAATTGAAGGTACGAAATTTGTCTGAAGGTTGAAGTTGAACTTTGTATGCAACTACCAAGAGCTAATACGCTCTCTTGGTTAGTCTAGCAGAGAGGTGCCTCACATGAACACTCTCATGTGACTAACTAGATCTGGCATAGATAGATAAATGTATTAGGAAGATATCTAGACCACTCTAAAAGTGGCACAAATTCCATTTCTGGGTGATTGGGAGCAACAAATAGAGTCGGTGTAAATTCTGAAACTACCCGGATAATACCCATTTAGCGCTGTCTCGGAGGGTAAGATAGATAAATATATTAGGAAGATATCTAGAGCACTCTAAAAGTGGCACAAATTCGATTTCTGGGTGATTGAGAGCAACAAATAGAGTCGGTGTAAATTATGAAAATACCCGGATAATACCCATTTAGCGCTGTCTCGGGGTTATGACAGCTCCACTTTAAACATCCAAAAATGGGTCAGAGTGATAGATAAATGTATTAGGAAGATATCCAGACCACTATACAAGTGGCTTATCAAAATATTGTGGAATGTACACAGAGTTTGCTACGACCCTTTAGAAATGTTCTCAATAGCACATATTTTGAAGTATTCGTCTCAAATTTATATTCAAATCAAGCAAAATTTATTGTGCAAAACATGGCCTCATTTGTGTCGTGAAAGACATAATGGTTGTCGAAATACATCGATTTTCATGAAGGTTACTACTTTCACATAGCGCGATTTAGAATATCGAAACGGGAATAACTAATAGGGAAACAACTTCAGTGACGTAAATGAAATGATTGAAACAACGGAGATATACTGTATAAATGGTTGGGTATGATAATGTAGGCGTTACTTCAAGCTGTGCCTTTTTTGTAATTTTCAAACAGCTCAAGCATTTCTAATCACACAGCAAAACACTCTGTTATCCTGAAATAATGCGTTCTAATTTTACTTTCTATTCCACTTTTACAATGATAATAATTATATGATGACGCCAAATTGCGTATTGGAGAGGATATGTTTCGAATTATACCCCAAAATAAGGTAAAAGCAAAATTCTCAATTTATAATAGTAAAGCGATTGTGAGAAAGCGAAGATATTTAAACACGATAGTTTTGCTAATAAATTACATTTCACAATTACTGGTGTGGCTAGCACGGAGTAACCTTTACGTTTTTCCATTAAAAAAAAGATAGGCAATTCACACCTGAGGAAAGTTTCTGTGAAGGAATTTATTAGCAGAATAATAAGTTATGCTATAAATATTTCAGATATCCTGAAAGGGGATTAATCTGAGTTCAGGACACAACGAACTATTTTCTTTCCGCGGAAGCAGTACTTAGGTTAATTCATGTTGATGCTAAATTATGTAAAAGTTATGGAAAACAACTTATTAAGTTATGATAGAAAAATATCAGAATTTATTTATTCTTGGCAATATTCTCAGTATTTTGTCTATTACTTTATCGATAACACTCTGGTAATTATTGAGAATATAGAATATATATTAAAATAATATAAGAATACTTAAATATACCGGTGAAGATTATGAGCCTGCAAACATATATTGTTAGATTTCTATTCGCAAGTGATAGTAATATTTTTCAGGAAAATCTTACTACCGTTTTTCCCATGAAGTATGGATTGGAAAGGGGAAAATAGCAAAACTGTGCTGTCTGTGAATTTGATAAAATTTCGGTATATCTTAGAATTGTGAGGAAATCAAAATCACACATTTTATGTTCTATAAAACACGAATTCTTAAATTTCGACTGAAGATTTCAAATTGTTTCTGACAATCAGGACGCATAATAGAAGGTAAAATGGCCTACAAGCAAATCGCTCCAAGATTTAGGGCGTTTAAGAATCTCTTCGTCAGCTACTTCAGCACATATTTATTGGTATATTGATGAAATATTCGTATTCTATATTCCATTCTATATTAATTACCCGTCTCGTAAATGTCATTCAGCTTTGTTGTTCACTTCCACAAAGCCGTCAGCCATCCTGCCCAGTGGACATATTATTATTTTCACTAATATGTTGTAGATTGCAGCTTGAAATGAAACTTTAGCCTGGAGGAATATGACTTTGAGCCCAGATTTTCTAGGAAATACCTGAGTTCGGCGAATTACACGTGGCTGCTATATATGGTTCAATACCTATCCATTGTAAGTCAAAATAGACCAACTGACGTCACCTCCTCCGAATGTTCATGATGCACTATGAAACCATATTTGCAAAAATACATATTTCATAAATTGTTGTATTTGAGCTGACATTATGTGTTTTCATTAATAGATTCAATATGTCATCACATTTCATAGTCATTCACACTGCGGTCGCTAACCTACAGGGGTGTGTAAAGTAATGGAACGAAATGTCAGCACGACGCATACGATACGTGTACCACTGTTCTGTATGTTTATAAATACTATAAAATATATTATAAACTGGTGCATCATGGGAATAGAATATGACCTTCATCGTCGACTTAACCTTGTTTTTCCTAGAAATCACCCGATATACATGATCAATTATGACCTGATATTTCAGCTATATATATTGCAAAAGTCAGGTGGGAAAAGAAATAAAGAAGGCAAACAAGTTGTCATGGTGGCGTTCTGACACACAATAACCCGTGCATGCATATCTATGCTCTGCTAGTCCAAATATAGAGAGCCATTCTCAAAACAAGATTTTAATGTGAATAATACATTTACATATTAAAAGCTGGTCCAGCACCTTACCAGAAATTTATCTTCATATACAGAGTATTAATACACCAACATATAGTGTTTATCGTCACCTTCTCTTTTAGGTCGAGGTGTTAATGGGCCACCTGTGTGAGGTTGCTATATAGCATTAGTGGTCCAAAGGACCTTAATATGGTCAATCCAAGAAGCACAATTCACGATATATTCGAACAGTTTGCTCAGTCATGCTCGATGTTGTATTACATGCAGCAAAACGTTTCACGTTTGTCTCAGCATTGTGAGAGAGGTAGCGGTTCAAAATTATACTTAAGTTTTCACACCTCTTTAACACCCTTAAATATTTCAAACACCCTCAATGTTTGATTGCGAGACTTTCGTTCCACTGGAGACACAAACATCCCTTTCATACCGCATTTACACTCCTTTTGAAGGGAATCTAATGAATGTTGGGGATACAAGATCGCTGTCTACTTAATTTGAACAGCAAAGTTAGTTTCGAAAATATATTACACCCACACGAAATATTTTTCCAATTCTTTGTTTATCAATATTTGTTTTCAACTCCGTAACATACACTGTAGAACAACCATTAAAGTAAATAGCAAGTATATATCCATTTGAAGAGTATATAGAGTTTATCTACTGTGTGATCGCGTTCACAAATATTATTTGCAAATGCACACATACAATTTTGAACAGAATGCGCTAAACGTTTGAAATAACTGCGATAACTTCTGAAATACTTTTCCAGTATATGCCAGTTTTGACAGAATTCTTTTGCGATAAATATAGTATTTGTGATAACCTTTTCGAGTTCATATTGATCTCTAAACGTATGAGAAAAATAATAATGTAATGTTGAATTTTAAATTTATTAGTTTGAATATTATTTTTTCATATGTAATATCACATCTTATTTTTTCTATGTCGTTTAATCTCTGCACACCAAACCATAGTTTTTTTAATTGTTGGCAACACATCAACGACTGTTCAGTTCTTCAGTAGGAAACACAGATTGTCTATTCGTTTTCCTATTTTATCCCAGAAACTATCTGTACAAAGAATTTGTGTACAGTTTTGTATTGAAAACCGTGAAGTTTTGTTTCCTGAAATTATTTGTATATATTTTCTCTGGTGAATAGTCGGACACGGTTTCAAAATGTCCTTCCATATTTCGCTAGATTTAAACTGAATGATATCATTTAAATAGTCTACTAACTGTATCGTGCCTTATCAATAAGTTTCTTAGACATTTTACAGATTCCCCTCTCTGAGGTAAATCCTCTATGGTCCACATGAATAAGCTTATTTAGAACTAATTTAAGTAGACTGGACATATATGACGATGCTGGATTATACGTTACGTTTAAAAGGATGACTGGCTACCATTTGTTCAAACACTCTCGTCTAGGTTTATGAGACCGGCTAGGGACCCGTCAAAATTTATTGGAGAGGAGGACGGGACATTGAAAAAATATAACTCTAAGAAAGTGCCAACCCGCTCAAGTGATCTGATTAAAAGTTATCACCCACTCTCAGAGTCTCCAAAAAAGTTCTGAACTGCGCCTTCAAAAAGAGTCAAGAGCCCACAATTCATTTTGTTGCATACAACTACATAAAATACAAATGGCGAGTCTATAAACCATGTCTTCTGCCTACATAACTCAGATCTATTGCAGTCTATTATGTTGGTTCCTTGGACAGCTAGGGTTTACCTCTCTATAGAAATAGAGGTAACAAGGGCGTTTCTTTTGACTAATTAATTGAGATGAATATCTCACACCAAGAGGCGACCATAGTAGTATAGAAAAGACGGGAAAGGTCACATTTTGCCGGGGGAGGTAACTCTTGGTGGCGGTAGGTGGCGTTGTGGTTATGGATTGCATCAGCATTGGCTGTGTGCCAAGTTTTGAGTTCCCCCGGGTAAACTTGAAGGGGGTACTTGGTCAAACTACCTCCGGCACAGAAGAGTTCCAAAGGGGAGTTAACTCTTGATGCACTTTTGTGATTTTTGGTCATAGTTATGGTTTTCTCCCCTGATTCGAACATTGGCATATTAAATCTATGGTTGCCCTCCACAGTTTCGTAGTAATGGCCCCTCTCTAATTTCATAATACGATAGACTGCCCTTGTTCTGCTACATCATAATTCTTCTTGTCTCCTTAATAGCTTATATCTATAATGCCATCCTATTCAGCATTATCACGCTGCAAACGAGTACGTACAAATCGAGGGCTGGCTTCGTCTACACGCTGATCGGGATCATGGAGTAAAGTTTGTCCTGCCTCAGTTATGCCCCTTGGGTGTGCCTAAAAATCGGGACTCAATTACGGGAAGAAAATCTGACAAAAAACGGTTAGGTTGACACCCACTTTTGTTTGCCTTTTTAAGTTGAGACCGGACCAGGGAACGTGTGTAAGAAGTTTAATTAAAATCGCTCTTACAGATTTTTCTGGAAATTGAGCCGAATTTGACCATTTTTCGACATTTTTAAGGGGTTTTCTAGGAAAAATGAAGCAAGCATGGAGAAGAATGTTCGAGTTTAAATTTTCTATAACATAGCAGTGGTATATCTTAAAATAATAGTTTCATCGTGCTCTTTCAGAAAATATATACATATAAGTGATTTGGGTTAAAGGTTTTACGACAACTGGTGGCCGAAAAACGGACCCATAGTCTATTCCATGCCGAATGAAAGAATCTCTGGAGTGCACCCTATACGGGAAAATGCCTGTATGGAGTATGGGATATCCGATCGGGTCGTATGAGGTATCATTGTGAAGCTTAGGTGAGGGGGCATCTGATGGGCTGTGTGTGGGGTTAAAATAGCGTCATGCTGCGCATGCGCGGTGGACCAAGGGTATGGAAATAGACGTTTTGGCGCTAGGGAAGCCACGAATGGTCCAATGGGGTCGAGTGAGGTATCATTGTGAAGCTTATGTGAAGGGGCATCTGATGGGCTGAGTGCGGAGTTGAAATAGCGTCATTCTGCGCATGCGCGGTGGCCCAAGGGTATGGAAATAGACGTTTTGGGATCTATTTGGGCCCCTGGTCGTCCGATGGGGTCGAGTGAGGTATCAAAGTGAAGCATTCGTAAAGGGGCATCCGCCTGGACTAGTATGATGTGGAACTGACGTCATTCTGCGCATGCGCGGTGGCCAAAGGGTATGAAAACAGACGTTTTGGAGCTAGGGGAGCCACTAATGATCCATTGCAGTTGTACGAGGTATCAATGTGAAGCCTATGTGAAGGGGCATCTGATGGGTTGGGTGTGCGGTAGGAATATCATTCTGCGCATGCGCAGACGCAATGCGGGGCTCTCGTCCAATCAGAAGCGAGTATTTCAAATCCACAGAGCTCTCAACCAATCAGAAGCGAGTATTTTGACCGGGTGCATTATGGGACATATCCAAGATGGCGGCACGTATGTTCAAGATGGCGGCACATCCGGTGTCGAAAACTGGCCATTTCATCGGGATGTGGTCACCTAGTGTCGAAAACTGGACCCGGTATGGGTCCTGCTAGCCGTTTT
>JAVTVY010036841.1:0-16926 GCA_036873755.1 Hanleya hanleyi | reverse complement strand
AGAATAGTAAATACTGGAATAAGTGGTTACGCCTATTGGAATTTAACAATAATATTGAAATTTTACAGATCTCCTGGTGGTTGATTACATATAGTAGATAAAAACGTAAGTAAATAGAATTAAATCTAAATATTTATAACCGTGATTAAGATATTGGGCTCTTCCTTCTACGTCGATTTAACCACAGACAAATTATGGCGTCGTGGTCAGGAGCAATGTCCCCTTTGTCAAACAGGCATGTGTATGAACATTACATGGAGTGTTTGGCTGCAAATTTTAGTTCTACAGAAACCGTCCGTACATTTCTTTCGAAGTACAATACAGTACTTGAGAACACGAATCCCTCCGTTACAGGTATTACATGTTCTAACGATTCTGTCGAGTGTAAAACATTGTACACAAAGTTCAATCGCATTTACAAGAAAGTCGCAGAAATTAGAAGCAGAAAATCCGAAAGGGAGGAGTATTTAGATAAGGAATTCGTCTTTCCTGGGCGTACATCTACAGAAAACACAGGCAATGAAGAACAAAGCAGTATTAATGGGAGTGCTGATCAAGGAAGTCCACGAACAACAGTGATTACACGACTGCAAGAGAAACTTGCAAAAGCTGAAGAAGAAAATCAAATGCAACGTGAAGAATTGGACTATCTTCAACAAAGATATGACGATGCCATGTGTGAAATAGAGGCTGTTAATGAAGACTATGAAGAGGAACTCAAGGGAGACAGGACTTTGAAGCATTCAGATCTGAAATCAAAATACGAGAAACTCCAAGAAGATTTTCAAAGTAAATGCGCACAGATAGATGATATTCATGAGCATATGACCGCGACAAAAAGGAACATGAACAAAAAACTGAAGCGAAGAGAATCGACAATTAGCCAGCAGTTACAAGAATTGACAGAAATGAAACGCAGAAGGACGGAGGAGGACAAAACAAGGCGGGAACTTAATGACACAGAAGAGAAACTACAGGAAGAACGAGAAAGATACCAGAATATTGAAGCGAAACTGAAGGAAAGCAGGAAGATGAAGCGAGTGCTGCAGAAACGAGTTGACAAGCTAAAAGCGAAAATTGGAGAACAAAATGTAAGCCGATTATCTGAAATGGAAATGAACATCCAGGAGATTGACGAGCTGAAATTACAGGTACAGTTTCTGGAAAACGAGAACAAGACTTTACAAGAAGTGAATATATTGTTACAAGAAGAAGAAATACGGACATTTGAGGATGGCAGATACACAGACGACATCAGGCAGGTTGTGATGGAACTTCTATCTCTGAATGTTAGCATGAATAAAATAAATTCTGTTATCAGAATTGTTTTAGCCAAGTTAGCGTCCATTCATTTAGATGAGAAGGCTCTTCCCTCGAACTCACTAAAGTCGAGACTGATGCTGGAAGCCAGACATCTTGGATATGTTCAAGTCGGAGAAGCCATGCTTCAGTCATCAGGGCCAAGCACCAGTGATACAATCGCGCCAGATTTAGTTGGAAGTACATTGCATACGGATGGCACTACTAAGCGACACAGACCATTCCAGAACTTTCAGATAACACTCGGTGCCAATGAAACTCTTTCTGTGGGCTTACGTGAAATGGGGAAAACCGATGCAGAATCTATTATGCAGACTTTTACAGACTGTATGGATGAGCTTAGTGAGGTCATTGGTGGGGGTATCAATGCCAAGGACCATGTGGAGAGATTGGTGGTTTCCATTAAGAACACAATGACTGATCTCGGGTCAACTAACTTGTGTTTCAACAGAAAGCTCCAAGGACTACGTGAACAGTTTCTGCCTAAAGTCATCGACACTTGGGACCAATTAGAACCTGGAATTCGATCACAGATATCGGACATGGGAAATTTTTTCTGCAAGCTACATCTGTTGGTGAATTTTGCCTCCGAATGTGACAAAACTTTATCAGCGTTTGACAGCATCACACTGGAACGACCAGGTAGCCAATCATTTTCCAGCAGCACTGAATCCGGACCTGCACGCTTAGTGCGAACAGCTGTGAAAGCTTTTCATCCACATGGATCAGAGGAGTCCGGAGTAGCATCACATTTTCAGGCATTCTTGGATACACAGAACAGGAAACTGGAGCTTATTACTTACCGTGGGAACAGGTTCAATGTCCTTTTCTACGACGCCGCAGCGGTATATTATCACGTGAATGAAATGAAAGCCTTTATTGCATCCTGGCCAAATCCAAATGGACTTTTACGGGCTGTTCAAGAGGATTTGTCAAACAAAGTGAACATCGCGGGAATACGGGCTCTCGGAATTGTCGACAAGATCATCACAGGCCCATTCTGGAGAATGCTAGAGAGCAAAATTAACATCCTGGAAACGAACCAGTACCTGGCCACCATGCAAGCACAGATGGAATCCTGGAGCAATGACGCATCCGATTTGATGGCAGGGGAAAGAATGTTCACCGTCGACGAAGGCAATATACTTGGTGTGCAGGAGGACGACCTTTATGATGCTCTCTTCGCTGACACGAATGATGAGGAATTGGACTTGCTGACTCAACAAGCTCTGGAGCTGTTGATGCATGCCCTTCTTCTCATTCTGGAACGACAAGCAAAGGATCAACTATCTGGGGGCAAGTATGCAGATGTGACAGATGGTCAAAAGACACAAACACCTAATGTACCAACAACAAATAATGCCTCGGAGCGTGACTTCGCGATCTTGGACATGTTGATGAGGAACAAACCGGCGGCATCTGTCCAACTCATCGAAACACTTACCTTGTGGATGAACAATAAAACAGCGAGATGGTTGGATGGAAAACGACCAGCAGAAAGAGCAAAACTCATGAAGACGGCAAGAGATGGTGTGCCACGAGCTCGTAAGATTATCGAAGCGCGCAAGGAATCCATTCGAGCCCAAAAACGAAAACTGGTTATGGAGAAACAAAAGGCCAAGGCAGATGCAGAGAAGAAGAGTATGGATAGAAAAGTGTTGCTGACTAACGCGGTGTCAGAGGTCGGCGGTGTTTGGACAACAGCTGAGCAGACGGACATACATGTATCAAATCTGAGGCGTGAGGGCAAGGTGATTCGCAGCATTGTTATCTCACAGTTAAATTTCCATCGTTATGTGTTAGAGGTCAAGGCACAGAAGGAATTGTTCTACCAGTCGAAAACTGTCAACGGGAAACGCGTGATATTTACAGATGACCAGCTAATTAGCAATTTGAAAGATATCATTCATTTTGCTCCTGTCACAGATGTGCCAACTCTAAACCAACCTGCAATACTCAGAAGCTCAGAGGTTCGGCATGACAAATTCCTGGAGCAGAAAACCAACGCCAAGGAGCGCATTCAAAAATCGCGACATGCTCGTATAGTGCAGTGCCAGAAAGAAAGGCTTCCTGACTTACTGAAGAATCCGCAAGACCTGGTGGGGAATCACATCTTATTCAACTGTGCTGAGGAAGGAGGGGACAAGGCACAATGGTTTGATGCCATTGTTCTTTCGGTGGCTAAACAGGTAGACGCCAATCCAATTAAAACAGAATACTGGATCAAGTATGACCTTGATGAGGAAGGTGTTAGCTGGACATTTCCCTTACTGCAGGATTTGAAAAGAGGCGATCTTATTATTGTGTAAATTGGACAACACATTTTTGAAGCAGTCACCCTCGTATCATTTTGACATTCCCTGTTTTGTTGGTGTGAGTTGTACCCAACATTGTTTATTTGCATCATGGATAGGTTTCAGTTGCATTGAATATGAATGTAATAAGATTGAGAAAATAAAACATCAAAAAACTTGATTCATCGTTTTACTCCTCGTTGGTGCGAGTTGTGCCCAACACTGACAAAATCAATTTGATTCATTGCCATTTAACCTAAATGTAATAACACTGAGAAAATAAAACCATATCAAATCAATATGGACTCTCTTGTTACTTGGACAGAACGGTTGTTGGTGTGGAGCATACTACCTATGGGTGGCGATGGGGGCCAATTGTGGACGTCGCAACCGCCAGCATATCGTAATTAACTTATCCGCTCTTGACTGTTGGTGTGAGTTGTGCCCAACATGGACTGCATTAATCAGATTCATCATCATTATACATGAATGTAAATAACAAATTTGAGAAAATAAAACCGCATCAAATAACACGATTCATCTTTTTACTCCTTGTTGGTGCGAGTTGTGCCCAACATTGACAAAATCATTTCACCATTAAACATGAATGTAATAACGTTGAGAAAATAAAACCATATCAAATCAATATGGACTATCTTATTGGACTATCTTGTTACTTGGACAGAACGGTTGTTGGTGTGGAGCATACTACCTATGGGTGGCGATGGGGGCCAATTGTGGACGTCGCAACCGCCAACATATCGTAATTGACTCCTCCTCTCCAGCTGGTGCGAGTTGTGCCCAGCATTGATAGAATTAATTAGATTCATCAATCTCTATCATACATGAATGTAATAACATTGAGAAAATAAAACCGTATAAAATAACATCATTTATCTTTTTATTCTGCTTGTTGGTGTGAGTTGTGCCCAACATTGACACCAGAATTGGTTTTATCTCCATGAATGTAATAAACTTGAGAAATAAAATATTATCAAATAATTTGGATCATCTTGTTACTTGGACAGAACGGTTGTTGGTGTGGAGCATACTACCTATGGGTGGCGATGGGGGCCAATTGTGGACGTCGCAACCGCCAACATATCGTAATCGACTCCTCCTCTCCTGTTGGTGCGAGTTGTGCCCAACATTGACAGAATTAATTAGATTCATCGATCTTCATCATACTAGTCTAGTAGCCAAATGTCAAAATAAGATTTTTGCTGCACCCCCCTGTGAGTAAAGGTTTGGTATGTTTTTATGAAAGATATGCCCTTCTAGTACCAGGAAAACCATGTTTGCCATCTTGTATCACGGTCAGAGCTGAGATATAGGCGTTTAGAAAGGTGCCTCTGAAGAAAATGTCACGATTTATGGAGAGGGGGTAGGGGTACCGAAACTTCTCTAGAATTGTTAATTGTAGGTCGATTTGCTTTCCCGTAGTGTAGATTTAAGCACAATTAAACAGAGATCATGCTTATTTATAAAAATGATCATTTAAAGAAATTGTTATGCTTTTGCAGGGGGTCGTTTCCAAATTTCAATAAAATACGTTATATTTAGCTTAAAATTAATTCCAAAGTTTTTTTACAGGGTATAGATGTCAAATATATCTGCAGAATATATGCAGATCAATTCAACTGGATACGGAGAGCTACGGGGGAACAATTCAACATTCTAGAATGATAACTTTTCTAAAAAGTCACACTATAAACATAGGTGTGTGTAAATGAAGACATTTCAGTTAAATTTGTAACGTGCGCATGTATGATCTTATATGGTCTCATACCCAAAATATCAACAAATTACAATCCTAATGGTATACAAATCTAATTAAAACGATTTTGTCACATTTCAGTCGTTTCAAAGGAACAACTAAACTTTGGGGCCATCTCATAATTCCAATAATTACTATGTCTTTGGAACCCAACATACAGGGCAAATAGGGATAAATTAAGCACCATGCTAATAGATTATTTCTAAAAATCATTTTAGCAATGCAGTTCTACAGAAAACAAAACTGCACATAATCTTACCAAATTATACCAATTAATTACGCTTTACATAATCTTATTATAAACATAAAAATCATTAACATAAAATTTTTTTTTTTTTAATATTTACAAAGCTGATAAACCAACGATTATCAAATGTCCTTAGTGGTTTATTTCAGAGCCTGATACTGATAGCACACATAATGCTTAACACGAGGATATATTCAATCAGCACCCATCGTAGGACCATGAAACAGAACGTGATTCTTGGGAAAATTATGTTTCTAAGATCAATACACATACTCTTATAACAAAAGTTTGGAATATGATCCAAAGAATAAAAGGTAAAAGCTCCAAGTCTAGTGTTCATCATCTCAACGATGGATATCAGGTGTAGAGATTGCAAATAATCTAGGCGAAACAACTGCCAAAAACTCTTCGTCAGATAATTATGTACCTAACTTTTAAAGTTTCCAGAAAAAAGAAGAGAAAAATGAAATTAAATTCCCCTCCGGTAACCATGAAGGCTAGAACGCTATGTTTACAATTGAGGAACTTCATGTTTCTCTCTCGAAAGCAAACGGTTCTGCTGTAGGCCCTGATAATATCCATCATCAACTTTTGAAAAATCTACCCGAATCTTCTCTACGAATTCTATTACGCATATTCAACAGACTTTGGTCAAGACAAAACTTTCCACCGTCAGGGCATAATGCCATCGTTATACCAGTATCAAAGCCTGGCCGACTTTGGTCAAGAGAAGACTTTCTACCGTCATGGCATAATGCCATCGTTATACCAGTATCAAAGCCTGGCCGAAACCATACTGACCCTGGTAATTATCATCCGATTTCACTGACTAGCTGTGTTTGTAAAACAATGGAACGTATGATAAATGATCGCCTTGTTTGGTACCTAGAAACTGAAAAGAAACTTACTGATATTCAAGCTGGTTTCCGTAAAAATAGAAGTACCATTGACCATTTAATCAGATTAGATTCCTATGTCAAGAATGCTTTCGCCAAGAATGAACATGTAGTTTCCATCTTTTTTGATTTAGAAAAAGCCTATGATACTACATGGAAATACGGGATTCTAAAAGACCTTCACACTATGGGATTAAAGGGCCGTTTACCCATTTTCATATCCAACTTTTTGAATGATAGACAATTCCAAGTTCGGTTGGGTACAACCATGTCTGATCATTTCGACCAAGATGAAGATGTCCCACAGGGCAGTATTTTGTCTACTACTCTGTTTAGTATCAAGATCAACAGCTGGTGAAAAAGTGGTCAAAGTGGTAAAAGAGGTCAAATTCCTAGGCTTATTGTTTGACCAACGGCTAATATTCAAATCACATATAAATTGCTTGAAAGCCAAATGCACGAAAGCTCTAGATTTGTTGAAAGTAGTTGCCAGCTATAAGTGGGGAGATCAGCAAACTCTTCTCCAGTTATATCGATCACGTGTTCGTTCCAAACTTGATTATGGCTATATTGTTTACAATGGTGCAAGCAAGTCAAACTTAGCAAAGCTAGATCCTATTCTCCATCAAGGACTAAGACTTTGCCTTGCAGCGTTCACAACATCCCCTAAAGAAAGCTTGTATGTCGAAGCAGATGAATTTCCTTTAGAACTTCGAAGAATTAAACTATCATTGCAATATATCACAAAATTGCGATCAAATCACTCGAATCCTGCATATAACTGTGTTTGAAGAAATCCTCCATTATTCCACCTCTTGGAATTCGTATGAAACCACACATTGTAGCAGCTGGTATTAAAGGAATACTTACTTTATTTTATATAAGTTCCTACCACAAAGGTTAGACTCTTAAAGAAATATAACCAACTATTTTACTGTCGTTGAGGGCGATAACCTATTGTTTAAATTACAATTTGTGAAGCCATGTTTCCGCTTTGAGATCGATGTGGGTGCCACCATGTTGCCTGAGAGATGACGTGATTGATTACGTCAGCATTCAGGACAAGGTCACGGCTAACGCTTGATCCAGGGACGTTCACCGACATTTGAATTACTCTGGGCGCGAGTTTAATTCGAGGAAAAACACTGGCGCACAAAATCCCACTGGGGTAATTCCTAAAAGGAAAGGGGTTTAGGTTTTCTCCGCCAACTGAACAATTTCTTCCCCAAGATTTTCAACGAGACTTGCCCGATTCAATTTGGACAACATTTGAAGCTGAGCTTTAAACTAAAAGGGCGTCCTGTGCAATTGTGCAATGATTTGAGTTAAACGACGATGCTTCCGTGTTTGTAAACATTTTCATGATCACACTTGAGCTACTAAAATCAACTAGAACGTCAGTGGATTTACTGGGTTCCTTCTCGTGCGAATTATCGGCATTATCAACATGATCAACCTTAAATCTCCACGATGTTTTGACGTTTTTAGGTGAGTATACACTCACTTCTGCTCACCTAAAAACGTCACGCAGTGGTGCAATGGCGGCCAAATATACTCACACTCAAAAAATAAGGTATGTACTCCTTTAAGCTTAGTCAAATTTTACCTAACAAGCTCTTACCAATTCCACCATGGCAGTTAGCTCAACCAGAAGTAGATATTTCTCTAACGAAATATAAAAAGGCAGACACGAGCCAGCTCTTGCATACACAAGAATTTGGTCTACTGAGAGAAAAATACAGATCGCATAAGGCTATTTATACAGATGGTTCTAAAGATGGTGAGAGAGTGGCATGTGCTACTATCTTTAGTTCAAAAATTAAAATCTGTCGACTACCAGGTAAAAGTTCGATATTCACTGCAGAAGCAAAAGCCATATTGTTGGCTTTAGAAGGTATTGGGTCCAGTAAAAGGAAAAAAATATATCATATTCTCAGATTCACTGTCATGCCTCCAAGCGATTAAAAGTGGAACTTCGACTCATCCCACTATCTTGGATATTCTATAACTACATGACTGTAGATTTGATCAACAGATTGATATTGGTTGTGTTGGTTGCCTAGTCACGTTGGCATCATAGGTAATACTGAGGCTGATAGGGTGGCTATGGCAGCCCTAGATGATGAGGTTGATCCTGTTGGAATCCCATATAGCGATTTCAGACCCTCTATCTGTACTTATGTGAGGCGGCTGTTTCAATCTTTATGAGATGCTTTGAATAATAACAAACTTCAGGAGTTCAAAAAAAAACTGTAGGCTATACTCATCTGAACAGCCAGAAACGTTTCGACCAAACCATGATCAGGCGATGTAGAATCGGCCATACACGATTAACTCACGAACATTTACTGAAAAGGAGCCAGTCCCAAGGTGTATTCCATGCCATGACGATCTATATATTCATCTGTGGCCACAAATAACAGCGCCATTTTTCATTTTTTCTTCTTCAGATTATTTGCCCTTGACAGCGCTGAGATCAACTTTACATAATGAATATCTGATCATGCACTGATTTACCCCCGGGTATTTTAATCGGGAAACTGTTCATTTAGTTATGCAGTAAACAGACGAGTTGTTTACCAGTTGGATGGTTGTCGATCTTTACGTTTGCAAAATAATTTAAAAAATAATAGACGTCTGAAAAAGTTGGGAGGGGGGGCTACAGCTCCGCGGCCCCTGTCAGTGGTTTTGCTGAGATGTCCGACATGGCTGAAAATTTCAGGCATAGCTCTCCATACCCCGTCACACTATTATAAGTCAATTTGGCTTAAAACTATCCAGGCGCGTTCACTACAAAAATACTTTTTATTTCATTATATGAGAAAAATGATGAATTTATCCGATATTTGGATATGGCCCCTCCGCAATGCCATCATTTATTCGGCAATGATTTTTTTTTGTATTATGTAGGATGTCTGGTTACTGTCGATCACATGTATGATAAAATATAACATATTGACTAAAAATTGACAAAGTTATGGAAATTTTAGTACGCCTACCTCATTCTTTTAATTCACTAAGTTTTTTCCAGAGCCACCTCTTCAAAGCCCGCAATCTCAGCTCTGACCGTGATACAAAATGGCAAACATGGTTTTCCTGGTACTAGAAATGTATATCTCTCAAAAAAATATGCCAAACCTTTACTCACAGGGGGGTGCAGTAAAAATCGATGTTAAGCCTCTATTGAGAATTGGCTACTAGACTATACAGGAATGTAATAACATTTAGAAAATAAAACCTTTAATAAAATAACATGATTTATCTTGTTATTCTGCTTGTTGGTGTGAGTTGTGCCCAACATAGATATCATAATCGGTTTTATCACCATGAACATATTAAATTTTAGCAATGAAACAGTATCAAATAATATGGATTCATCTTGTTACTTGGACAGAACGGTTGTTGGTGTGGAGCATACTACCTTGGGTAGCGATGGGGGCCAATTGTGGAAGTCGCAACCGCCAACAAACATGTATAATGGCCAAAAGAATGTAAATTAGCATACATGTGTAAAACAAGAATAAACAAGGTTATATATCATCAGCTTGACTTGTATTCATAGCATCTCTGTTCTTCCCTGAATGGGTAATTGATTAGTGTTATCCACATCGTCACTGAGTATTGCTTCCCTTTCAGCTGCCAATACAGCCCATGCAGGAATTTGTTTCTGGTTCTGCCCACCCCCTGGTTTCACTTTCCTTGGGTCTTTTATTGTTCAGCATCGTGTTGTCTAACATAACTTGTACTTGTACTGATGAGTCTTGAAAAGACGAAACATACCCTTATGCGACAAGTACTGATACGAAATCACCGTAAGAAAATATGAACTTAAATATGATACAAATATGCAAATGATATGCAAATTAGCTCATAAATATTAACCAATCAAACACATTTTTTTGTGTGAAAAAATCATGACGTTATTGGTATTAAAATCGATGTCTTGCGATATGAACACCAAAATCAGAAGTATAACACTTACAATATAACTGTTTGACGTCAATAATTTATGCAAATTTATGCATAATTTATGTTAATTTATTCACAATTAAACTTTAAATGTATATTGTCGGTCTTATCTTACATAATTACAAGTAAAGTAATAAATCCATGCACAAAAAATTTGAATACAGGTTGATTTTATCAATTAAAAATAGACGAAAACATAGTTTTGGGTGCAAATTTGATACATATATGCAAATGATATGCAAATTAAGAGCTTACTATTAACCAATCAGGATCCTTGAAGGAATATTTTAAAAGTGTGATACTTGAAGTACATGTGTCCCAAAAATTATGAAAATTGAGTGAATATTTAACGATATCCATCGTTTCAAATTTGAAATTCCTTTGTGCCATGGGATTTGGGCATTTCCCATAGGCTCCATGTTAATGGCATGTCCCCCAAAAATCGTCATTTCCGGAACTTCAAACTGGTCGACATCAGCGAATACTGGACGGATTTTCATTCTGTAAAGTTTTTTCTTCTTCTACAGGTCCTGGCTTTCAAATGAGGTATAAATTGTATGTGTGTGATGAAAACTTTTTTTTTTTGTAAAATGCCTAAAATAGATTCAAGTTTATTATGGCGAAGTGTCAGCTCATAATACGTAGTAATTTAAGCGCTATAGATTTGAGAAGTTTATCAAAATTCTTAACAACCTGATTTGCCGCTAGTTTTTACTGCATGCATGTGTTGTTGTTGTCAAGTTATAGATTTTCGATCAGAAACTATGTTTGTCGGACGAGTTAGCGTCCGAGACATTATAACTTGGGAATTGATAGTATTACGCTTACCATTCGGCTAGGAATCGTTCAGATAGCATCTTCATTCGTTCATTTTATCGCACGAAATACCGGTATGTTTTCGTAGCGAACACGCTGTTAGAGGATGGAGCGGGAACTTGGCGGGGAAGTTTGACAGTGTTTCCCGGCCTCGTTTAATAAATTAGCGACGGAAGAAGTTGTATTTAAACACACAATACAAACTTCAGATCTTTGGGTATATTTCCCACATAAGTTCAGTCAGAAACATGAAATAATTATATGGAAATTATTTAGTTATAAAATTGTATGGGGTATGGAAATATTTCCCCATTTCGTATTTCTCAGCCATTCTGTGTACAACTGTGATTGACAGTAGCCAAAACTTCGGCTGTCGGCCAATCAGATCGTCTCATTTCGTGTAGTATTTTAGGCTCCGCCTGCTTTGTCAGAAATCTATAAATACAGCCGTTTTCGCACAATACACTCGGTGATGCTCTCAAAGCCGGACATACAAGTTCTCTCCGACAGCTAAAATAAAACTGTAGTTGCTATCGTACAAACAACCAAGTTGAAGGATAGATGTTTATAGTATTCAACCTAAATAAATAGCAAGATTTTCAGCTGAATTAGCGCTGCAAGAAGAGCTGTACACCATCCAGAAATCCTGTTCTGCTTAACATGGCAATTCCTATTTGCTGAGCTTAACCTGGGAAATCCCATTTGCTCTGCTGAGCCAGCTTATTCTAATGCACTCTGCTGAGAGGGGCAGGAAGCCATACCGCGACAGTTGAGCTGAACTTCTAAGGATAACTTCGTTGAGCAAAAGTCATAAACAGTGAATAATCATGAAAGTTAGTTCTAATAAGTAAGGAACTTAAACTGTTTTGGCACAAGAAGCAGTTTTACCATAATTTAAAGCAGCACAACCATTCCTGCACAAAAGCAACGGTTTTCGCGCAGGGTTGCAACAGTTTTCGCGCAGGGCTGCAACGGTTTTCGCGCAACAACTTTATTATATGAATCACATTGCTATTTTGGCTGAACCCAGGAATGAAGTAATATTGTGTGCAGATGCTGTACCATATTAATTATTTACCTGCGGATTAAACCAGATGAACAAGAAATTCGATGCACAACCGTTTCGGACAATAACCTAAATCCAACCAACCAAACTGGCACAACAAAGGAGAAGTTATTTATATACATAGGGAATAGCATAGGGACATTTATTACAAACTGGTATTCAAGCGAAAGTTGTACCCTTACAGTACCCTTACAAACCAATAAGCTGGGGAATTTGTGGGGTTTATGTCGGGCAAGCTGTGTAGGGATCATGTGGGGAATGTGTAGGACAGCCAATGTGGGGAATGTGTAGGGATTTGGTAAAATCCCCACATTGGACTTAGTCGTGGAAAAGGAGTTTCTTAAGGCTGCTTAGCTGAATTAAATCCTCGCACTATCCCAACATCAGCCCCACGTGTTCCCTACATGTGGGATGATGCGTGGAACTATATTTAAAGCTGGTATGGGATCGACCCACAATATTCCTGCAGTAAGTCCAGCATGGTACAGAAAACCCCACAATACCCCCACGTGGGGAATCTGCGGGGCAGTAATTCCAGCATGGGAGAGAAACCCCACAATATCCCCACGTGGGAAATCTGCGGGGCAGAAAAGCCCACAATATCCCCACGTGGGCAATCTGCGGGGCAGTACTTCCAGCATGGGACAGAAAACCCCACAACATCCCCACGTGGGGAATCTGCGGGGCAGTAATTCCAGCATGGGATGGAAAACCCCACAATATCCCCAAGTGGGGAATCTGCGGGGCAGAAAACCCCACAATATCCCCACGTGGGGAATCTGTGGGGCAGTAATTCCAGCATGGGAGAGAAAACCCCACAATATCCCCAAGTGGGGAATCTGCGGGGCAGTAATTCCAGCATGAGACAGAAAACCCCACAATATCCCCACGTGGGGAATCTGCGGGGCAGTAATTCCAATATGGGGGCAGAAAACCCCAGAAAGAGGTACGGCAACATCCCACAGTAACCCTACAATATCCCCACGTGTGGGGATGTCGTGGGGTTATCGCCCCCGAATGTACCAACAATGGGTTATTTTCGGGGTAGTTATTTGGGAGTGGGGAATGGATTGGGCAGAGCACTCTGCAGTATCCCCACAAATGGGGAAATTATGGGGCAGGGTGCACAAAACACCATCTGTACGGAATTCCTGGGGCATCTTCTATCTGAAAGGGCATGTCATTTGTACAGACTGTCTAGTATGTCCGGATTCCTCCTGCAATATCATCCATCCCTTAAAATAACCACCAGCAGAAGCAAAATCCACGCGTATTTCACCTTTTATTCTTTAACAGCATAAAATATACATTGTACCATGTCTTAAAACACCCGAGCACAAAATGGGAAGCACATTGAAGGTCTGTGTCAAGTAGAATGGTTTTTCATCCCTCAAAGGTTTAAAAAAATCTGTCTTGGTCTTTTCCCACCTGTTGTGGGATGGCCTTTAGCATTCCTTGGGGGACCGTCGTTGTCATCGTCAGAGGATGACGAATCGACGGCAGATGAGGGTGAAGCTGAAGAAGAGTCCACCAGCTCTTCTGACATGTGGAGATCATGCTTCTTCAGTTGTGTTTTCTGGTGGATTCTACCTGACCTTGCTGCGTCATGGCATTTCTGAGTGATGCCTCTCCTTACTTTGGACCACGGAGTGCCCTTGAACTGGTTGCAAACATAACCTGGAAGACAAACAATGAAAAACGATTAGTATATTCTGAATGCCCGAGCTATCATAATAAATTAATACAGGAAACAGATATGGTTGAGCATACAGATATTAGAGTTCCATGATTATGGCAGTCAAACATTGACCCCTACAAAACTGGCTAAAACAAACCACAATAAATTCAGATCACTCTCATCACTGATCAGAACATTTATGTTCATATAACTAACAGCATAGGGTTCGAGATATACAGATCTACCAAAGAACAAGTAATATTTTTTTCAAATTTATGTACGAAGCTGTGCATCTGAAAACCTCTCGATTCTTCGATAACTCCAAGTTATCAGGCCACAGAAACCTGATTCATAGTGAGCAGTTTGATGGTGTTCGAGATATGGATCATTAATGATCTTGCATGAGGCTTGCTATGGCCCTGGCCCTATGCATGTGTGATGCAAGTTAAGCTTGCCTAGGAATGATCATTCTCATGCTGGTAACGAGAACTTTCGTATTGAACAGTTGAATAGTAGGTATCATTAATGATTTACATGATTAAAGATGGCCACCAAGGTTTCTGCCTGATTTAAAAGTCTCTTGATTCATCAATGATGTATCCCAACATTTGTATCGAACAGTTGAATGGTATGGTATCAGCGATATGTATCACTCATGATTTTGCACAAATTAAAGGTTTCCTGGTATATCAATGATGTTTTCCAACTTTCTGTGGAACAGTTGAATGATATCTGAGCATCTTCTTGTAAGTTAAGACTCCTTGACCAACTAATAAGGAAGATACAGTCCAGACAACAATGCAGCAGTTTACATGTTGTCGCTAAAGACTCATAACTCGGTGGGAGATCATTGAAAGGAGAAGTAAATAGAACCTGGCAGTGTACATTCACAGCATACTGGTACTCTTCAATGTAAGTTTCAAACTTGTCCTGTCATTAGTAACCAGGATATGGACTGGATAAGCATATATTGAAGGGCCATAACTCTGAATCGTCATGACAGGCAAAAGAATGTGACAACGCACATCAGTAAGGTACTAAGCATCTTCATGTATGTTTCGATCAAATAGCAGCTGAGATATCATCCACAGTACAGTTACGCAATACAAAAGTGATTCCTGTATTCCCCTTCATGGGGGGGGAGGGGGTGACAGCCGCCAACCTTGGCAATGTGGAACTGATGTGTACCATGTTCTCCTAACAGATATGAATAATTTACTTCAACTTACACTATGTCGCTCAGCTAGTTCCTATGACACAACGCCTGGGAGAGGTGCGTCTACATTGGTCTGGGTTGGGAGAAGTTTGTTGCCATGCTGTTTCTCCAGAAAATACAACCTTGTGATTTTTTCCATCATCACTATTCGTAAAGACTGCAGTACCAACAGGGACCTGTTTTACCATACATAGCCACCTTAAAAGACAATAAAAAAGTATTATAAAACATTTCATCAGAAGGCAATATGGATCTGTTACTGGGAACATATTTGAAACAACTTTGAAACTCTTAATCCCTAATGTACAGTAAGTCAAGGGGCTGGCCCTGAAACATGTCCGGTAAATAACAAAACTAGAGCCTTAGGCACTGAAACGGGGCGATTTAAATGTAAAATAGGCTGTTGGAATAATTCCACTAACTCTTTGATGTTCCATCCCATGGCGAAGAGCGATACTTGTAGTCTCACACATTCCTCTCAACAAGGATCTCTAGTGCATTAGTGTAATAGTACACATATATATATTAACTAGAGCCTTAGGCACTGAAACGGGGCTATTTAAATGTAAAATAGGCTGTTGGAATAATTCCACTAACTCTTTGATGTTCAGTCCCCATGGCGAAGAGCCATACAATTTGTAGTCTCACACATTTCTCTCAATAAAGGTACTAGGTACACCCCTAGTTGGGAAGGTTACAAATTCTGACAATGGTTGTATGCAGACTTGTACATGTAGAGCACTGCATGCTACATGTATCTAAAGTTTGGAGTTTGACCCTATCAATTAACCCTATCAGCTAAGTGAACCAAGCCATTGACCTAGGTCATGCATGTGTCATGCATGTGTCTATGGGCTAAATGGTATAGAGGGTCTGGTGGAGGGATGTTTGTGTGATAGTTCCCAAATTACATACCGTGTTTACAATTTCTGCAAGAATGGAAGCCTAGAAAATTAGAATTTCTTGCCAACATGGCAAACATATGATTAGTCTGCCTTAAACTATTTTCTTCTGTATTTGTTAAGTGTTCTAAATAAAGTTTTTATCAACCAGTGATTTATGACATCCTTTCAGGAAAACTCTCTAAGTCAACCTCTGAATAGTATCCATTTTGTATTCATGCTCTAAAGCAGGAAATCTCTGTGAAAATGACATATGAACATATATAAGAATAGCAGAAAATATTTAACTTCACTAATATAGACCAGGTGAAACAAAATCTAGCCAAAATAGTTGACCAAACTATCTGCAGTAGCTGAATAACTTGAGGACTCTTTTCTTCTGCTCTTCCTCTCAAAACCTAAAGCAGTTAAATAAACAACCAGTCACCCTGGCAACGGTACCAAATGTGCTCAAGTTTTTCCTGACTACAATATAGGACCATTAGTCCCTATGGGACTAAATCGCCCCGTGAAAAAAACTTGTCTTCGGGCCTACATGACCCCGTAAAAAAATTCGGGGGACATCACTTTAGATGTTTTGTTTTGTTTTCCAAAATAAGCTACAAATAACTGGTTTGGCGCCCCTTCCCCCACAACTGGTGGACATCCCACCTCTTAGAAATGAACAGGATATCACAGTTTTTTCTCAGACATGCAGTGATTATAAGATTTCCTCACCTCCAGGTGTAACTTTCTTTCCTTGTAG